>JBAJNP010000888.1:0-75478 GCA_036877545.1 Yasuhikotakia modesta | reverse complement strand
ACACACACACACTTCTCTTATCATGTAGGCATGCACATGCGCACACACACACTATGCATGTGTGTGACTGTGTGTTCACTCAGATGAATAGCTGTGCTTTAGGCTGAGAAGGTGCCAGGTGAGTTTGATGCTCATATGCAAACCCAGAGGCCTGATAAAGGCACAGTACCTGAGTTCATATCACAGCAGCACCAGAGAGACACCCTACTGCCTGGCAGGCCCCTGTCTGAGCCACCCAACCATTCCGCATGTTCAAACAACAGCCAGTGGACCGTTCAGCCTGAACAACCAACCCACAAAAGCAGGAATTCAACCAGCCATTCAGCAACTTTCAAACAGAACCTGGACACGGCTTGGCATCCAGCGACAATCAATTACACATATTTAAATTCACTGACCCTTCATATTGTGCAACCGCAACAGCCCCAGATAAAACTGTTTTCCAAGCACTACCACAGTAATCCAATGAAAACACCATAGCATTAGAAATAGTCATGTTTTAATGCCACCGAAAAGGCAAAGATACTCCAAAAATGAAAATATTATTAGTGATACCATATCTAGGGACAAGAACATTGGAAACTATTAGATTTGGTCTGGTAAGCAACTTCTCATAACACTATCAATGCCCTAGACACAACCCTCAACAACACCTTAGTAACCCCATAGCAACACCCTGACAACCACCCATAACATCCAACCATTGTGGTAGTGAGTATTTTACTCAAGCATTTTCTCTAGAAAATGTAAACGTTTACCTTTAATCGAAAAGCTGTGAATTTCACCTGACACGCTGAATTTAAATGAAGCAAATGAAAAATCATTCTTAAACATTATTTGAATATTTTTCATGACTCATTACATGCCTGGTAATGCACTGAGCTAATTCTGGTTTAAACAAGGCAGGCCAGTAACAGCATGTTCATTCTGAAGCTATCACCAGAGCAGTTTGGCATCAGTAGAAGTAACTGAGGCCTGTACGTATTTACAAAAGGAGGCACTGTAGACATACTTCTGACAGAGCTGGTTGAAAAGGATCTTGGGGGACGCGGGGCCTTTTCCAGACTCCTTCATGCACTGGAGGAACAGCAGCATGGCTGAGGTGAGGGGTTCTGGGCTGGGCAATGTCACAGTCAGAGGCACCTAGAGGAAATGAAAGCACCTGTATCACTTCCAACATACGGAGGGATGAGATGTCTGGCTGTATGACGTGAGGTCAGAGGAATGCAGTTGTGGCACTGTGGAACATACCAAGTTGGTTTCAGCAGGAGGGGAGATCTTCATTTTGTGTCCTTTCTCCTTGACTTCATGTATGAGGTCATTCAGCATGTGAGTCTGGGAGAGATTCTACACCAATGGAACAATGAGGAGATGGATTCAGCTTTTGTACTGTTAGTGTCTTAAACATGCTTTAAAGAGATAGTTCACAGAAAAATGAAAATTATCCCTATATTTACCCTATATATGCTTAATCCTAGGTGTCTATAACTCTATAAATGCCATCCTAAACACACAACCCTGAACACGCTATCCTTCAGTTATATTAAGTAATATTGTGCCTCTTTTTTTCCAATTAAATAGTGCCCGAGATTTTAAGCATCAGCCATTACACACTTATCAATCATTGAAGTATCTTTCATAAAGATATGTGTGTGAAAGATGACAACATGTTGAGCTTATTAAGTGACTGTGACATCACACATTTGTGTACTCCACTGACATCATCAGCGGTCTAAATTCAAATATGGAGGTTTGTTAGTAACTTTGAATGTCATTGAATCTACTCAGAACACTTTCTGTGAACCATTACTGTAAATGTCAAACAATTATCAATCAAACTCTGCGTCCATGAGACTTGAGGTACCTGCATCACCGCATTAAAGAAGCAAGTGTTGCCCAAGTTGATGATGCCCTTAACAGGGATCAGTGTGCTGTTAACTGAACTCCTCCCCCTCTGTGAGTCCGTATACTCTGTGGGGTCTTCTCTGAGCTTGATGAGTTTGGAGGTTGTTCCTAAATGGACAGGACAGGATACAATTCACATTAGAAGTAGGGTAAGCAAAGAGAGGATAGCACTAGCAAGCTAGCTTTGAAAGCATAGAATCCCACCCTTTCTCAACAAATGAACACATACATAGTATGTATGGCAAGTAAGGCAGCCAAGTAAGTAAGACAGGCAAGTAAGGCAGCATTATATGGTTCTGCACCTTCCATGAAAAACACGTATCTATATAAATAAAATGTTTACTTAGTGATTGTTTTTAACATGTAAAGAGACTTTAAACCAGCTTAACAACAAATGGTTCTTAAAAAAAATCCTCTGCTAGATGAGAATTTTGCTCAGGACTGGAGCTGCCCCGATGCGCCCTGCCTGATTCTCAACAGCAGAAATGGGTTAACATGCTGGGTAGCAGCTGGGAGAGGCTGCAGATGACAGCTGGATTAAAGTACACTGGTTAGGGAGCGTGGAGCAATCCCAGCTGCTCCCCGGTACTGCCGCGACTCTGCGGGAGATTCTTGGCCCAGGCGGCCGAACACAAGGCCCACAGAGAGAAAGAGAGGCAGAATTTTCTACACAAACACATCGGAACTGAAGAGAAATGAAAGCTGAGCTGTTTTAAACACTTAGGAGACATGAAAGCAACCTGCAAACACATTCATCAAGTGTGAGGAATCGGTCCGTTAAATGTTTCTCACAGAGCAAAACCTCAACAACAGTATGGATACAATAACATGATTTAATAAGAGAATAACACTTTCAGAAACAATGTATAACAATAAAAAAATTATACAATTTCTTAAGACTTAAATTAAAAGTTTACTATCATATTTTAATGTTGCCAATGATAGTTTACACCATAGGTCAATAAACTTAATAACTACGTATTATCTTAGCACAATTGTGCATCATGTTCTGTACTGTGTACTGTACAGAACTTATAATACCACATATATTTTTTTACTGTATATTGTGTATTTATCCAATCACACATTTAAATATCAATATGACAAGATTCTAAAAGGCAAATAATATTCCAATTTAAATACGACTAAAAATATGAATGAAAAAGGCTTTAAAAAAGACAACTAAATTTAAAACACATCTGACTGGAACAATCAGACAGCTATAAATTCATAACTTTCTCTCTGTTTGAAACAGGAAACTTGGGTAGTTTTAACACATGAAGTCAAAAAATGAATTAGCCAAATAGCCAAACTAATATTTTCCAGAGAAATCTAAACCTGACGGCTCAAATTATAGGTAATTATTACGTTTTAAACATCACTGTTATTTATTTTAAGGAGTACTTTAGTAAAGGATTGTAGTCAGGTGATACTAAGAGTTTTTTTCCAATAAAATCAAATTAAACATTACATCACGTCACTTACATATTGCTAGTATCTCTTTTGTCAGACTATTATGATATAAACTAGAACAGAAACCCATGGCACTATAAAAGTCCATTTACTTCTGACCATAAGTAACTCATATCAGATGACTGCAGGTTTTGCACACATCTTCAGTCTGTTCTGTCGTCAAGTGTAATAATATGCCTTATTCTTATGCCCCAATTGCTTCATTGCTGCATGGATGATTTCAGATTAAGAAAGTGGACGCAATGTATTTAGTTATATTGGTTTGATGTTTATGTGCCTTTGCAATCATCAATTTCAGTACTGAACCACAAACAAGACACATACATTATCGTTTAAGTACTGAATCTAAAGGGAAGACAAAGGTTGAAGGCCACCTTTGGCAAAAACCAAAGCACATATATAAACCTTCTTTCTCATGTATCTAATAGATTCAAGAGAAAAGAATTTAAACGTACAATTAGAGCCACGACAGGCTGTTGAATGCCCGTGTAGATTGAGAATGTTCTTACATCAATGGAGGTCAACCAGAGACCTGCCTCAGACGAATCTCTGCTGGACAATACGACGAGAGGTCAGGTTTACACACAGGTGCCGTTTAAACACTGCAAGACCACAACAGTTACACAATCTCTTTACACAGTTGTAACAAGCTCGGCCAATCACAACAAAGTGACACTGAATGGTGGAAAAAGTCATTTGTGAAAACTGGAACGCAATGAGCGGATAAAGCACAACACTAAATGTCTTGCTATGTCTTTCAGGTTAAACCGACATTCTGGCATCCGCAGGTTTATTTTGCCCCCCCACAACCACCAAAACCGTTCCATATTGTTGCATTTATATGAGGAATGGCTCAAGGTCAGCTCATGTTCTCTAATTCAGAAAATAAATTGGTTTTCCAGAGCCCAAACGTGGGATGCAGATCCAAAGTCACCCACTGTACAAACTGGCCCAGTATTAAGGAATAATGTGACAATGGCTTAGTGTGGAATGATGAATTCATTACATTCTGAAGTGGGAAGCTTCTGTGGCTCCTGTGATTTTCTCACAGGGGGTAATGAGGCTAAAAACAATAGACAGGAGAGCCGCTATTCCTAAGTGGAGCCAAAAGCATCTGGAGCTCTATATGGAAACATCTGGAAGCTTGTCTGTGGCGCCATTTGGGAGGGAGCCCATATGTCCAAATACACCGTGATGGAAACAAGCGCAGACAACAGCGACGCACCACACATCCTGTACACAACAGGCAAATGGGAGAAAAAGCAACGGTGAGTGTAAAACAAATGTGTATTGTGTTTTGCCATTCCTTGTTTTTCAACAGAGCAGGAGAATTAAAAATGTGGCGATGGGAATGCCTATGGAGTCACATCGCATCTGGGAACGTCGATCAAGGTAAACAATGTTCAGAGAGCCATCTGCCAGTGAACAGGGAAGGAGAGGAATGGAGGGGACCAGGGGAGGCTGGGGGAAGTGGATCTGGGGGGAACAGTGCTCCCAACAAGCATATGGAAAAACAGACTTTTCCTCTCCCTGCAGCAGTTAGTGAAGGCAAATGTCAGCAAGGCCACGCTTGACTGTCCCGCACTCCGCACCACCACCTGGCTCTCCTTGCTCAGCCACCGAATATGGGCAGGAGTGACACAGTGGAGCACGTCCCCAGGGCAGACTAACTGATCTGCTCCTCCTACGCCAAACCTCTCCGAACGCACACGTGCCAAAAAACAGGCTGTGGAGAAGAACATTATCTAATTATTATCACTAATCTAACTGTTGGTCACTAACTATTGAAGACAGGAACTATGATGCAATGATAACTTATTTTTCGGTTTACTAGATAAAAACAGTTAATTTTCAGTTTACTAGATAAAAACTAGACAAGAACGGTTACTAGACTAAAGTTAAATGTGCACTTCAATATAAACTAAAACTAAAAACAATTACAGAGGAAATTACTTCAGTTTTGGTATGTTTAATTACTGACAGATTTAATCAGTAATTTAGTCATTTAGTTTGTAGGAATAATCCTATAAACGTGATTTTGCCTATCAATACATTTTTTTTAAAAGAGCCAGTCACCAATCTTGAAACTAACAAACAACAATTCATGAATCATTAAACATTATGTACAACTAAATTGAAACTATAACACAAAACAATTAAAACTGATTTCCTGACACACTGAGCTACAGGAAAAGATTGCCATAAAATTGACATCAAGTATTATGCAAACTTACAGAGTAACCGCAGTAATGGATCTTATAGAATGTTATAGAAGCAGAAATGAGGTTGTTTATCAAGCTTGGTTATAGAGAAGCTTTCTGAGAGTCAAGCGAGTCAAGCATAGACTGACAGCACTAAATGTGACAAGCATGCACACTATTTCACCCATGACACGAAGCACAGCTCTCCTCAGGCTGAAGACTACAAGCAGTCATGAGGAAGACCAAGCAACACCAAATGTCTTATTAATTTGTTAATTTGTTGTGACCACAGGGCATGAAAACTGCACTGCTTCGCCATCTGAGGCCAAAGCTACCCAACGTCTTGTTTATTCACCGAACACGCATGGAAACTGTGGTGTACATGCTTGCCCTGGACTGACCTAAATAGAAAAACATTCTCGCACCCGAGGCAAACCGTCTTCTGTAATCAACAAGATTTAGCTGTAAACCCTCAAAATGGCTGATTTAATTTAATTTCAAACAACTGAGTTCTATAAACAGAGCTTGGACCCGCACTACCAAAACATGACCAGTTATGACTGTACTTTGCTTTAGATGTGACATCACGGCAGTCAGGTGATCTCTGAAGTAACCCTGGCACATGAATATGGGAAATAATTGGTACTATTACATTATATACAGTATAGAAATACAGGTATGATCATACAGCATTGTCATCTGGTACCATTACTGCACTATGTAAAGGCTACATGAAAAACTAACTCTCCAACTTGCTAACAAATTACTGGCTTTACCTACTAATAAATTAACACAGGGACTAGTTAAGTTCTGCATCAAGTCACTTTATAAATTGCTTTACAACAATCTATGCTAACAACATAAAAACAGTGTTTCTATCTAGCTCTGAAATACCCTCGTGTTATGAAATATGAGCGTAAAACATCAATAAATAAAATGAACAGATGAAAAACCAATACGAGAAAATAAAGCATCAACTGTTACACGTGCCAGACTCTGATATTGAAGGAAAACATTTTAATTTTCCTCAAATAAAGCCACCCCAGCTGTGTTTCAAGCACAAGCCCGGCTGTCTGAGGTCAAGTCTCTTTCTGCCGAGACTCTGGTACTTGAGCTGAAGGCCTTTTTGGTGAGAGAGCGCAGTTAATAGATTTTCTTTCTTCTCCCTGCTGTTGTTGTGGAAAACTATTATGGATTCTGGAAAATTCTAGCTGGGGCTCTTTTGTGTTGCAGGTCTATGAGAAAACGCGAACGCAACAATAGCATCCGTCTTGAAAAACCTGGCCTTCAAATATTGCAGAAATGCAATTTCACCAGCTCCTCTATGTCAGCGCCAGTCCATCTCACAGCCACAATAGTCGCCCGATTCTCTCTCATTTATCCGGGCTGCCTGGAACAATGAGCACAGAAGAATGGCAACAGGTAATTTAAAGAGCCAACGTGGGCTGGAGGTGGCCCAACTCTGGCCCAGCACCACAGACCACCACCAGCTAACTTCTGGTCCTTACCAGCACAAACATCACCCAATGCGGCTGTTTATGGGTTTTCAAGCTTTCTCTGTGATCAAAGTTAATACCAAATAAGATTCAAACAAAAAATCAAATAGCAAGTTTACCAGTATGTGGCTCTGGGAACAGACAGAGTGAGGGAGGTTCAGGTGAGAGTGGAGGGGGAATATTGCTAAATTTATCTGCTGTGCTTGAACTGATGTTTAAATATCATGCAGGCAGTATGCTAAGCTGGGCCAATGTGAATTCTTGAAGTAGTTTCCAAGTCTCTTATCAGTGTGGTGCCTACTGAGTTTACAGTAAGGGCAGCACCAACAGAGTAAATAAAATCATGCTTTACAATACAGCCATTGTATACCAAGTGATAAAGCAACATTTTCTGACTCTCAACAGCTGCAGACGCTACATATTCCAGGCTTCCCTCCTGCAGAAAACAAGACCCTCTCCCAAAGGCTCAAAGTGAGAGGAGGAAACATGGGAGATGTGGCAGGGCAGGGCTGGGGGAGGAACGTAGGACATGGGGAGGAGCAGAGGACAGGATCGCATCTCCACACAGCTGCAGCCGTTCTTCAGGGAATCCGAGCGGCGAGCAGCACTCAAGCGTCTAATGGCATTAATGAGCGCAGCCATGCGGCAGTAAAGGAATTGGAGCACAGCTTCTGCAGCAAGACCCGGGACCCCCAGATTGACGGGGAACCAGTTAGACTGAGCTTAACTTTGATGCACCAGAGTGTGAGGGGACAGAAACAAGTTAAAGGACTGTTAAGAATCGCAGGCAAATACAAGGTGGTAGAACGTTCAACGTCTCGCACAAGCACTAACAAACTATATTCAATTAAAGCACAGACAAGCCTCTTATATTAACATTCCTGTGCAACAAATTTTTACTCTAGTAAACAAAAAACACCAGATGCCTTTCATGGTACTTCATAGAAACCTGAATAAAAACAAAACAATACCTCAGTTCAAATAATGGAAAGTGCTACAGAAATACATTTGAACAGAATATTTATTTCTTTTGATCTTAGGGTGCAATACATCCTATTCACGCTTTGACAGATACTGTAAAATTCAACAATTTAAAAAGAACTACATTCTGTTTTTAATCTGAATATTAAAGTTTTCCTTGACATTGTCGGCTTTGCTCACAGTGTTTTTTGTGGCACTTTGTAAGGTGGCTTTGGAAGAGTTTGTATTGTGAAGGGCACTATACAAAGAAACCCAAATTGAACGGAGTACAACAGAGAGATCACTAAACCGCTTTTCTATGAAATATCACTGCACTACTTTTGAATTGCCTAGAGCCTGTATGATGAAAGGTACATCTTTTATATTGGTAAATAATTCCATGTTTGATGTTAGTCACCAACAGATGGCAGTGCCAACATGGCAGTGCAGTGAGGAGACAAACAATAACAGGCTTCAACAAAAACATTTATGAGCTCTTATTTGGACTTCCTAATACTCTGAAAAACAAGGTAATTTTCAGAATTCACTATAGAAAAAGAGTCTTTATTACAGACTAATGAGCGTCCTTAACATTATTTTCCATTATCTAAGAATAAAGCCACACTTTAGCTTGTTTTACTGCTGAATAAGTCCAGTACCTGAGGTGGCCTTTGCGGAGTGTTTCTGAAGGAAGTCTAGCGTCTGAGCGAGGGCTTTCTTATTACAGTGAGTGGAGAGCTCTTCCTTACATTCAAAGCACCTGTAAAAACACACATGGCAATCTATCACATAAAACCATACATCACATGACTTGCATGACAGTAAGCGGTGATAAGGAACTGCATCATCAGCGGTGATTTATTACCAGGCCTTCCATGTGCTGACGCTGATGGTGATACAGTGAGAATCAGAGTGATGGGCCTGCTGGTGTTTGATGGAGTGCTGGGTTTCTGCTCGGTTACATCCCTGAAAGATTCATTTAAATAGACATATTTATCCCAAAATGAAAGTATCTCTGCTATTGCCAATTATAGTGATGACATTTGTAATATCATTTATTGCATTTAGAGACACAACTTACAATTGAACAATGGTTAAATATTAATTTCTGGGTTATTAAAATGTGATTAACATACAACACAATAGGAGTGAGATCATGTATTTAGTTTTGTCTAATTAGCATTTTTAAAGCTAAATGGTTCCTGCACAGTTCAGTTTATCCCATACTTGTCCCCTATAACTTGTATATCAAGCTTTAACTGAGACAATTGTACCTGGTAGCCACACTTGAGGCACACAAGTATGTCATGTGCTCCCGCTGACTCCCCCTCAAACACAGTCCTCTCTTTAAGACATTCAGAGCACACAGACCACAGGTTGCCCGTCACTGCCTTCTTCACAGAGCTGAGGTCCACAGCTCTGCTCACATGCTGACACGTCAGTCCTGCAGGCCAGAAGAACATATTACATGCCTAACCTGAGTGCCTGTTGTTATGACAGGACAACAACATGTCAGATCCTGTGATGTCTAATAAATGTGATCGATGTGATGTAGTGATAAATGTCTTCTTTATTTACATGTGAAATGAACTCAGAATTTTTCCTTACCGCCAACCTCATCAGACGAGTCTTCATCGCGAGGCTTCTTCGGCTTGTTGGACCGCTTGGTCATGTCTGTGGTTTTTAAAGAGAAGGGGTCTTTCAGCCGCATTTGTATCTAGGAAAAAAGTCACACGCTAGTCACACGAGTATTAAAGCCCACAACATGTTTTAAGGTCAACATAAAGTATAAACTGGGACTTTTATTGACAAATTGTTGAATTGTTTACTTCTAAGGCAATGCATGGAAGCAGCAAATACAAAGACATCAGAAACTGAGATGTGTTCAATATATTGTGTACATGTGAAGGCAAGCACAACTATGAAGGCCCACAAAAATCATGTTTAATCCACTTCTTTGTGATGGTTTAGAACGGTTGTTCCCTGGTCAATTGCTTCAACCCATAAGCTAGTTAGCTGAGAATCCCAAGACCTGGGTGTGTCGGATAAGGTAGATTTCCCAAAACCTGCCTGGGTCCTCTAAAGAATGGATGGGAACGACTATTTTAAAGATCAATGAATGCGCCCTTGGTGAATTCAATTTTTAACACACCAGACACGCAACCGACACATTATCTGTGTTTAACCTTTGATTAGATCCTCTCATCTCAACGGTAGCTTATCATCTCATACTTCTATCTGAATCACATGTATACAAAATCAATGTTTTTAAAGGCAAGCGTTTGAAAAGCCAGGCAAACAAGGATCCTCCCATCAAAATATTAATAACTAAGGGCTATTAGCACAACCACTGCCGCAGAACAAGCAGTATTAGTATGCATAACTTGCCCAGGCAACTGACAGAACGATCAAGCTTTGGTGACAGCATGTACCGGTTTCTAGGTGCAAGGCCTTTCCTTGTTTATATCGGTCAGATCTGAAGACAGATCTATTTACAGATCTAGTTATTTAAAAGAACAGTTGCTACAAATGTCAAAAAGTCTTGGACAGACAGTTATAAGGACAACTCACCCCGTTTATTGTCCCCTCCTCTCCAGGCTCGCATTCAGCTGACAAGTGGCCAGGTGGAACAGCAAAACTGATAACTTGTTAATCCTTTCAATCTTCCTAAAACGGGGGAATAATTTTGATAATTTGGTTGCTTAAGTGTTGGAATAACTATTTAATAATCGAGCAATGTCGAAACTTATTTTGATTTACGAAGTTTGTTAGCATAGTTGTTGGCATCAGAAGAACAGAAAGCACAAGAAGTACATGGATCACGTGGTCGCATCCTCAACAACGCAGTACGGATGCTTCGCATGGCCAAACTTTACCAAACTCGTTTGTACAGCTACAATACGTGGTAGCAATAAATGTCATACTTTCATAAAATGTATTCGCTACATCCGATTATTTAGTGATATGTGGGTCATATCAGGAATTTAAGCGAATGTGTTTTTTAAAAAAAACAAAAATACTTTCAATGACTTGCATAGTATGAAACTGGTACATATTATGGGTCTGTTAATATGGGTCTTTTTCAAATTTCAAGAACATTTCTCATATTTCAAGAACTATAGCCACATTTGTCATGTGGCTCAAATAATTGAATGTTAATGTAACAATAAATATTTATGTGTCGAAAGAGTAGCAAAGTACCTGACTGGTCCTTTAACATGAGCCGTAGTTGTGCGCATGCGCAAAGCAGCGGGTCACTGCAATCCTGCTACGCAAGTAAAACCGAATAGCACCGTTTTCCTTAATATTAAGCTACAAATTAAACCAAAGAAACGTCGTAACTTTGCTGCTTTCGTCGCCATAAATCCGAGCATGGCGTTAAATGTCTGCGCTAGACTAACAAGGATTATTCCCCGCGTTTTAGCGAGCAAATGTGTTACTCCTGTCACAAGATCACAGGCAGCGGGTTCGTGCTGGATGCACGTACGATGTCTACGGCGTGAGTGTTTAAAAGTGTCACACGATCGTGTTGACATTCACAGATTATAAACTGCAAACATGCATTTACATTCAATTCTTACAGTCTTACAAGCTGTAATACAGTTTTACGACATTAAACTTTAAATATGCTTGGGGAAGTTTTGTGGCTGTGTAAACTGTTCTGCATAGTTTATACAGGTTTACAGGGTCTAAAAACAGCACAAAAACTTACAGGCAGGGAAAGAACGTCCTCTGTGGGCAAGTGATCATGTTATCTTTCAGATACTCGTGGTATTTGTTACGAGGGTGGCTGGTTGCGAAATTTCAGCTCCTCGACTCAGCCTTCAATAGACGTGAACTACGAGCAGCTGAAGAAGCTGCTGGTGGACAGATCCGGTGTGGTTATAGACGTCCGTGAGCCGTGGGAACTCAGGGAGTACGGAAATATAGCGGGATCCATTAACGTGCCTCGTAGGTGCTTCCTGTTTTTGTCTTTGAGGTCCTCGTTTTCAGCATTTAAAATGCCTCATTATTTTCCCATCTACAGTGGGACAGGTGAATGCAGCTCTCCAGCTTAGTCCTGAGGCGTTTAAGGAGAAATATGGTGGCGATATGCCATCACACTCCCAAAATATTGTCTTCTCCTGCCTAGCTGGTATAAGAAGCAAGACAGCCCTCGATACTGCAGTGACTCTAGGATACACCAAGTGAGCAATTATTTTTATTTATATAAGGCCAAAAACTGACACATTTTATTTGATACTCTACCCATTTTGTTTAGGAGAGAAATAAAGTGATAAAATTAATATTTTCAGGACTGTCAATGCAATCATATTTTAAGTCTAATCTTGTCATATTAGTGTAGAAATTAAAACAGCTTTATGGTGTAGTTCTACTATATTGGGCATTATTGTCATAAGGATGTTATTAGCATATGACTTTTGGATTATTCCTATTCATTTTAACCAATTACTTACAAATTTGTTATTCAGTCTGTCCAATCCTCACTTTATTTTCTGCTTTTTAATGTCTTTCTTTTCCTGTAGTGTCCAGCATTATCCCGGCGGATGGCAAGACTGGGCAGAACATGAAATAAAACAAACCAAAAAGTGACCATCATAATATTGTCAAAGTAACACTGTGACAGGAATGTAATTGATTTATATTACTAGCTAATTTAAGCCATTGACAGTGAATCGGAATGTGCCATCAAGACATGAAATTTAAAGATAAAAGTTTAAAAGAATTGTGTTGCTTGATGCTTATGATGTGTGCATTCTATAAAACATGTCATAGGAACATACAGATAAAACAGATGTACAGAGTTTTACAATGTGTGCAATTATGACTGATTTGCATAAGACTGTTGGCTTGCTGCCCAATATGTATAACTGTAATAAATATTTTGAGCAGGCAATCAAAATATACTTGAGATTTTTTTTTATGTTCTTAAAAATAAAACTTTGACTTTGCATTGTGTGTATTGTATGTACCTAAAAAACAGTATGAGTGATATTTCAATTACACAAAGCTATTGTTTGAAATACATTGCAATACAGTATATAGTTTTACATTATTTATGAAACAGTCATGCCGTTTAAAGATTTCTCAAATATTGTTATAGCACAATAGCCTGTAAGTTTGGAATGACATGATGGTTAGTAAATTAACTTTCACCCAAGCTGTGTATCTTTAACAAATTTAACCCTATGAATAACAACACCTTATACATCATCGGCTTGGCACTTAATGTTGCTTTGTGACAGTATTCCCATTAATCACAGCAGGATTTCTTGTGCACCAGTAAGTTAATCTTTAAACTGAGAGAATGTGTAATCATTCATTAAGCTGTCACTCACTGAAAGAGATTTTTTTTTAAAAGTTAAAGGGTTTAAATGTCAAAATATGTTTGAATTAGAACTGAGTACATTGCAAAATGAAGCAATGGCCAAAAATGGTCTTGCTATTGCTGCTAAACACTTAAATGTCTTCACCAATGTTGCCACTGTTTTTCCATTTCAGCGCACTGCTACAGTGATGACTAATGTACTGTAAGTGAATGAGAGAGAGTGAAACAACGCCTCAGTGTTTAGTTCATTTGGCTACTGTTCACATCCCAGAAAAACCCAGACCCAGCCTTTCTCCCACATGCTTGTGAAATCTTAGCTGGAAAGAATTTCATTAACCAGATCTAGCCAGCAATTAAAAATATGCAATATAAAATATATAAAATTATGCAATCTTGAGCTGTAAAAACACAAAATTAGGATCAGATTCAGCTGGTTCAGGAACACAATCTCAAACGCTTTGCACACTATATTGTAAGAGTTTTAGAGCTTTTAAGAAAATACGTTCCTTAAATTTGCTTTGACGTTTTCACACAGACTTTTGTGTAAACTGGGACAACAAGTATATTAATATCACTTTCTAAGATACTGGGCTACTTTGTTAAACTGAGATGTAAGTGGAATGAAACTCTTCACATCAGACCACATCACACAATGGCAGCACCTACAGACTAATGGAAGGAAAGAATCTCCTATCAGCGTCATTTTGAGGACTCCAGCACCGCCCATTAGCAACAGCTCCGTATCTAAGTGTGATAATGCAGAACACACAAGAATGCAACTAGCCACCAACAGTATATTAAGGCTATTAAAGATAAGACAGAATGGTTAACCATATTCATTTTTTTTGCAGAAAAAGTTAAGATGTTAACAGATGTTGAATCAATACTGTTGAACAGGAGTATTTCAAAGAGTAAAGTGATTAAGATTCATGTGAAAAATTTTAACTATGTGAAACAACTATAAATATTGGCGAGGAAAAAATCAATTACTTAATTTAAATAAATTCAATTCTGTCTTTTTCCCCATTTTAAAAACAATTAGCTTTATTCTTTATTAGCATTATTATAGGTCAACTATTAAAACCTAACATGACAAATGAACGCATGTTGTCTTGACATATTAATCACACTCAACCAAAACTCTTCTGGAATAAGTAAATAACTTTTGGGATTGATATTCCAAAATTATGGGATGGATTGCGTTTTGCATTTCAGTAACATTTTGATCAATCTGAATGAATGGCAGTGGCGATATGGGGACCATCTGTGATAGAGGAGGGGGTCCAGCTGTCGATGTCGACCAAGCTGCTGCAGAAACCCGTGAGTTCCTCAGCAAACGAACCAGTGGGGAACGCGGAACGGTCCTGGTCGACTGGCAGCATACATGGAGAAAGCAAGCGTTACACTTTTCGTTTATCTTTCACAATGGTGTCATTTTCGCCACCAAATAACGCCAAATAAGCAAGGGCATAAAGTATATAACCTTAATGAAAACAATTACAACAACAAAACGTGTCACACAAGCATTTGTCTCTATTTAACGTCAACTGTACAGTGTAAATAAATAAATAAATACATAAAAAACAGGGACGTGTTTTACGTTTTTTAATAGTTAAATCTCTTGTAAGCGGCCCTTATTTTCCAGAGACGTTTTGATGGAATTGGTCTGATTTGGTGACGCTTGAGCGGGTACGAGCAGACCGGCAGTGTGGAAATGTCACTGCTGGCTCTAAAGATAAAGCGAATTATTCGCACCTCTGTGCACAAAAGCCGCATGCAGCATGCAGAGAATTTGCACATACACGCTATGTGTCTTATTCTGTGTCATAACAGGTCTGTTCGCTGGAACAGCAAAACTAACTATTGGAGACGCAAATCGAGGCCCTGCAGCTTGTTCAAATAGGCCTGTTTCATAGTTAAAGAGTATTTAGTTTTCCTCAGATCTTGTGCAGTAAGTGACAATTCGGGTTGATGCCACTACATTCACATTTATTCGAGTATATTATAATAACTCCTATTATTTTATTAAGGACATCAATGTTGCTGCAAATGATGCTGCGTCGAATGGATTAAGGTTAAATATGAGGAGGCTGTAAAGATGAGAAAAGGTCCAGCTAGACATCGAGGCTGTTCCTCGAGTCCAGCCTGACAACATTACCTTTATCCGCAATAACTGTGGGAGACCACGTCTGTTTTATTGTCTGTACAGGACGTGGACGCCGTGACCTCCACACTCATTGCTTTGGAAAAGCAGCTGGAAAACTTGGAGGTGGAACTAGAATCCCTACAAAAACTACACGAAAAGGTAATTCAATCTTTTATGTAAATAATAAATAAATGAAAAACTCGTGTTTAATAATTCAATCGCACGTTTTGGGGAAATTGACGAGCTTATGAAACAGATACATGCAGCCCAACGTTTTCATAATATTAAATTGTTTTACAGAATTAATTCTATAATTATATTATGGAATAAATAACATTAAAAATAGAAACACCCTCGTTTACAAAGGCTGTATTTTGACTGTATTTTTATACATTAAATTTGACGACCTCGATAACAAATCCACAAAACATGTGGACAAAACTCGAAGCATGAGAGAGAAAATTGTTACTGCAAAGGATTTAATTATTTTTAACAAATAGTTTAATGTAAGGGATGGTTAAAGCGATGGGGGCTATTATTATAATTGTATCAATTATATTTGCTTATCAAGTTTAATAAAATAAAAATACAAATCAATTGATGACAACAGTATCACGTTTTTTATTTCTTGTGTTCTAATCATTTTACTAGTTTATTGAGTCTTGTAAGACCAGAAACGATGCTTTGGAAACAGATTCGTGAGACTGTACAAAACAGATCTAGAGGACAAAGATAATAATGCTTCGGTCTGAATACAAAATAACTCAGCAGTAAATCAATAACAAGCATTTTCCAGAAAGCTGACTTCATACATTTGTGTTTTTTTCATTAGGCAAGAATCGAGGCCTTACAGCTTGAGTTAAACAGCTTCACTCCTGCCTGAATGCTAAAATCTTCTCAATGTTAAAATAAATGTTAAAATGTATTGTTTCAAACAGAGATGGCGGTAGAGAGGCAAAGTTACTGACTGCTGCTTCAAATGACAAATGAAGCCATACTACAGAACTGCAATTGTTTTATTCTATTCTTTCTCTTTAATGCATGTACACAGGAAGCTTATTGAGGACTCTCCTCTGACTGCTATAGCGCAAGACATGCACACCGTGTCCCTTGTGAGTGGCAGTGTGAACATCCACAGTGCTGGAGCTGCGGGCGTCGCAGGTGTTGTGGGTGCAGGAATTGGTGATGGAGTGAGCAGAGGTCTCATGGATAGGGTGGGTGGAGATCATCACTGGGTGATGGCATCACTGGTGGGGCTGGGCGCCCGGGCACCTCTGCTGCCTATATTCAAGACTAGGCTGTGGAGATAACTAAGAAAATAACTGTTCTCATCAGACAACATTCTGCAATAAGAGCATGTAGAAAATGTAGCTTTAAAATCAGAGATTTCTAAATTTTCTCAGAAAATTCCTGAGATTCTGCATTGTTTTTTCCAGTAGGACAGTTAATGACACATTGCAAAGCAGCAAACACGAGAAAACTGATTTCATCTCTGGAGCAGCAGATAAAAAGAATAACTGCTCACTCCTCTTAGCAAAAAAAATGTAATTTAAAATCAAATTCTGATTTTGGACTGTCACGATTGTTGTGCCTTAACATGCATGTGCCAAACATAAGCTAGTGCCTTATTGAAAATAAAGCCCTGAGCATCGTGTCTTTTTGTGGGTTTGTTTTATCGTTTACATCTACTCAAGTCTGTGTTTTCCTTGTAGACGTGAAAAATTTGATGTAAATAAATCCAAAAACACAGAGTAGCTACACAGTACACAGTTTCTCTAAGCAACAGGTGTGAGAAACAAAGGCATCTTGTGATTGTGCCGGAAACAGACAGCAAAACAACACAAAATAACAGTGAGTGCGACTGTGTCACTCGAGGCTCAAGCTTTCACCCTGATTCACTGGCTACAGGGAACTCCACGACATCACACACGCAGTACTGCCACAACATGAAGTTACACTCACTGTATGGCCCCATTCTATCCACCTCTGCCATCTTTATCCGCTTCTTATCCACCCTGATCGGTTCCCGCTGGAACATGTCAAACACTCAGACTGTCTAGAGCTGAGGTGTGCACTGCAGGACTTATCCATTAAACTACAGAAGCTGTACATTATGGGCTAAAGGGGCATGTGGCTGACATAAACAATCACAGATTTGCACGGCACGGTATACAGTGTTGACACGTCTCTTGCAAATGTGACATCTTTAACATATTTTCTACAAAATGCAGCTTAAATATAGCCCAGAAAAAATGCAGATATGAAAACATTTGTCACGACTGTCACACTCATCCATCATAGAATTTATGACATGCTGTTGAATCAATTCCAAACTAGTAAGATTCTAAGCACTGACAAGACAACGTTGAAGTATACTTCACACAAGTGAACAGATAGACTGCAACCTCATGACAAATATGCATATCTTGCCACAAATAATCAAAAGGGAGGAAATCTACACTTTTTGAAAAGCCACTGAATGGCTCATGGGCAAGAATTTTGTTTTGCATTCTTAATATCTGCCATTTTATGTAATATTTAACATGAACCCCAATGGTAATATTTTGATAAACAATATAAATGGTCATTTTCAGTCATTGTAGTTCCTTTGGGGAAACTAGAACCATTTTGGGCCCTGGAGTTTAAGAAATAAACTCTAAACCAAAATGTATTTTTTCAAGTTTAATACAGGATTAAAATAGGTTAGAATGGCAATCTAGATACAATCTAGACATTTATCTGAATCTAAACAGCCTTTTGTATCACAACAGCAAAATACAACACAACAAATTATTGCTGCTAATATTTTGCAATTCAAAACCAAAAATTGTCATTATTAAATTTATATTTTAACAACAATGAACATCTCAGCCCAGTTTTCAGGACCTTTTTTTGAATCTGACAGCGCAAAAAGGATTTAGAGGTTTACAAAAATATTGGGTTAATCAATATAGTCTCTCATTACAGACGTTTGATGGTCATCATTTCCACAAGCTCATCCCACCTGAAACGAAGGCGCAATTAATGGCCAGTACTTGCCTGGCATTGCCTTGGTTTATTTTCACAGAAATGCATCAGGCATTATGAAAAACCCAGAAATGTCAATCCTGTGTATTAATGAGGTGGGTACAGACAGTCTGTAGTGTTCATTAGCATGCCTTTGCCAGTCATGTAATGTGCCTTTTAGAATGATAAAAATAATTTGCCTCACTATAGGCTATATGTCTGTATGCCTGGATTGTAAATATAATTAGCTGCCATTTGTCTGACCTCCTCTGTTTTAAAGACGGGAGCTATCCAAGGTCCTGCCAGGTCCGCACTTGCATCCAGTTCTGCAAATATAAATGATGGACATATTAGAATAAAGATGAAAAATCGTTATTCATTTATTTATTTAATTTTCCCCTCCTTCTGTAATTATCTGTGCGTCTGTTTTTAAATAACTTGAAAAAAATAGTTTGAAGCATGTCAATTGACAAAATTAATAAAGAAAAAATGATCTATGCACTCTATAAAAAAACACACTTATAAACAATATTAATACGTGCAGAAATCAAGATTTAAGAGCTCTTTAAAAAAATGCTTAACGCCACATTATCTACAAACGCAAATCCACATATATTCACCCATCGTACATTTTGCATGATTCATTTTAGTGGCGATTTATTACACGTTTTTATTATTAATATTATTTAATATTATTAACGTTTTTGAAACGATTGTGATTTTTTAAATCAGTGGAATTAAAGATCTGTCGGTAGTCAGAGTTTTTTCCCCAGCCTTTACTCAAATGACTTCGCGATCAAAAGCGGCAAAAGTTGGTACTTTCTGAAACCTGAGAAACTCTGTCACTTTCTGCATATGTTTTTAGTGCCTTAATCCCAATTAGGCCCGGCTGACACACGGATCCATTCACTGCGAACCGTCCCTGCATACATTTGCTTAAAAATGAACTTCACAAATAGAGTTCGAGGTAAAGGCCTTCGACAGCAGAGAGAATCGGATAAACTGAAGGTTCTTTCCTGCGCGTTGGAGTGAAAAAGCGTATGAATTTATAAGGTACACCGAAACATTTCAATTTGGACAAGTTTACACCCCATTATGCGAGGCCTTTCAACTTAGACAACGGAGTTCAAAATTCGGTTCAAAAGGCAGAGCTAACTTTGTTCAGACTTTGAATACTGAAACGAAGCAACCCCTTCCTTTTGAAAGCATTTAGAAATGGGAGCACGCATGAACAGAGTCGAATCGGCAGCCACTTATCTCCCCACTTTCTAATGCGACTTTGGATATTAGTCTGGGTTAAATTCCCAATCATGTCATCTGGTGGGACTCCCATACAAGCATAATTACTATTCAATCGCATCGCTAATGTCCCACCCGCATCCCCTATCTGAGACGCAGCTGGTCCGCCCTTTGTAAGACTGGCACTTTCCCGCTGCAACAACAAGTAGGTTCAGGGCATTAAAACAGCCACGTACGATTTTTGACAAACATATTTGGTCATGCAAAATATTATTAAACTGGAAATTCTGGAAACTGGAAATGAAACGAAACGGGCTGCATTTTATATCGGCCGTGCAACTTCTTAAACTTAATATACTGCAGTCTAAAAGTAAGAAAAATGTGCGATATTATAAAAAACTATTCGCTTTTATAAAAATAATTTATTATTTAAAAAAATAATCATGTTTCTTTGTTGTTTCACCACAGTCACAAAGATATTCGAGGTTGAGAACATTGAAAAAGAAGGCAAGTTTTGCCTATTAAGAGACTTTGCATGGCAAAGAGTTTATGGTTGGCGTAAAAAATGTTTTGGGAGCTTTATGGGCATTGTGGACCGTTCGGATAGAGCGGTAAACTCTTGGCATTGAAGCGCAGTTCGGACGCGTGAATGGAATCCCCTGGTGGGACACTGTCCCTTTAAACTATAGGTCTTCACGAAGTTAAGGGTACTCTACATTCACGCTTTATTTGGCAACCTGCTAAATCAAATCCCCCCATTTAGCTCGAATTGTAACGCTGAGACCCTGAGAAAATGTTTTCACCACCTGACCAACACTTTCTCCGAGCTTCACAATCCGACCTTTCTCCCCTTTGATGGGACGCATAAAAAGTCTTGGAATGCTCCGCTTGGGTCCACAATATTGTTAAGAAATAAAGCTGCTACCATGTAATTAATGTGCTATTTAAAAGCCCTCGAACAATGCCACCGTTCAAGCTATTTGATTTCATTTAATTTTCCATCCCATTTGCTCCGAACACTTCTTTTGCTCCAAAATCGAGCTTTCTGACCGCTCACCGTGCTCCAATGAGCGCTTTGGGATGACATTCACTCCTGTTTCTCCCTGCTCCTGGAACAGAATAGAAAACGTCCCTGTTTCCGTCTCGGTGAACAATTTATTAGCTGGAAAACTTTGACTTCAAGACACAAGACAAGAATGAGAATCGGCCCGGCTGGTGTGAGCGCTGTGGAGGCCGAACCCGCTGTTGCAGAGCGGATGGGAACCAGCCACAAATGGCAACATTAATAAATAACCCACCACACAGCCGGCCTTTCCATGCGCCTATTCAAAAATTGTTCGCGTGTCGTTCACGCTCTTTGACTCATTAAGCCCCCAAAGAGAGGGTTCCCAAAAAGGACCAGTGGGGTACCTTTTCCTGAAGAAAGAGATCCCACCTCTGCTTCTCCAATTACAGCGGAGTGTCATCGCCCAGCAGCCAGGGCAGAGGTTAGCAGGACATGTTCATGGCTTGAATTTATCGCCCACAAATTCTTGTTCCCTCGACCTCTGTTCGGTCATTGAGGACCACGATCAAAGGGGTCAAATGAAGTTTTAAACCAGTGATAACAATGCCACTGGGCTCACTTCAACTGATATCCAAGGGCCTGTAAGTGAATGCAATGGGCTCAGTATTTCTTGAATAAAATATTCATACATTTTCAAATCTGGGCTTATATAAAATTGTGATTAAAGTACTATTTGTTTTAGTAATTGTAATGACGAACATGATATTTTTAAACTTTTAGTTAATCTTTTTAACTAAACAAACGACTCTCTTCCAAATAACAAAAATACACGTATATACTGGTCGAGAAAATACGAATCCTTATCCATGCACAATATTATACATTTTATAAGGCAAATAAAAAAATTACAATAATTTCTTTACTAAAAATGAACAGACTTCCTGATACGTGACCTGATGTCAACGACAAAATGGCGTTTATTTTAAAAGCTGTTACTTTTTAGCTGGTTCTCCTGTTGAGTACCTGCCCGGTCCCAGCACGGCACACGCCGGGAGTCAATAGAAGTTAACTAGTCTTCCAAACATTCCGGCTCCTTTTGTTGCAACAGCAAGAGACAATACAGGCAGGCAGAGCTTTGAAGTACATCAAACCTAAAAGGATGCAGCCAAGTAGATTTAAAGTAGTCACTGATTTCCAAAAACCGGTTTGTATAGAAACAATGAAAGGGGGAGAATTTATGGAGAAATTATACAGTGGATTTGTCACTTAAAATATCGGAACTGTCTGGCGGACAAAGACACACGCTGAGGATTAATGGTCGCGCCAGACCTTTGATTCGGGGCTCTCTTTTCTCTGCCCTTGACAAATTGGATTTTGGGGATGGGAAGGTCGCCGGGGCCTATTGTCTCTTGACCGTTTAGAGCGGTTCATTATGTGTGAGGGTTAGGGAAAGTCTCCATGTGACCATTTCTACAGCTGCTAAAAGAGCGCAACTCTCTCATCGGGCGCTGCTTGCCCTTGCGTATTAATGTGCCGAGGGGAAGCTTACCGCGACGTAAGAAAAGCCGCTTCACACACGCCACGACGTCACTTGGCGGGCGGATATTAGTCTGTCCTCATCGCAGGGTCTCTGCTCATCTCAATCAGCGCTTGCTTGAGCTTCCTGGTTCCGATACGGCTGCACGCACACAGCCAGCCATGCAAGCGACACGGACACCCACTATCAGTGTGTTTGCCGACTGCAGCATCCCAGCAGGGCTGCGGATAGGACCAGTCCCGGGCATCTTCAAACTTGGGAAGTACGTTTCGGACCGCAAGGACACTGGAGTCAAAAAGAAGGCAAGTTAGCTTGATTTATTTTAGACGTGTTTATGCAGAAATGTAAAAACTGCTGAGTTCTTATACGATGCACTTTAAGTTTAAGGAGAGCAATGTGCAACATTTTATTTACATTTTAAAAAGGCAATATTCTTAAAATATGCAAAAAAATAATACCCTTCTCTGTTTTATTTTTTCATGTATTATTTTGACATTAATTGAATGAATAACAACCACACACAACTGTATCAGTAAAGTAACATTTCTAGATGCTCTTTAAATTTTTACATTTTGTTTATTAATTGACCGAATATCCACATATAACTTTATGTAGACAAATAATATTTTACAATTACAATAATAATCACAGCAACAATAAGAGACATAATAATAATAAGAAAAATAACAATAAGAATAATAACATAAATGTTTTTATTATACTTTTCCTATACAGTCTTAAATTAGTTAAAAACAGAAAATAAAAGTCTTTATGTTCACCTGTCACTTTTCATAAAGCAACCCGTATTAATTTGGTTAGTGCTGTCAGATTGGAAATAATTGAGTTATGTTAGCGGGACAACTTGTCACTCTGTGCCTTAACCGCCTTAATAGGGCGAGCTGAGATTTCATCCCCTCTTCCCTTTAAATTTCATAGACCTGCGGGCTGGTTTTTCAATGTACCATTTAATTTGCATGAAAGACAGTCATTTTTGGAAAGATAATAAAATCAACCATTCATAAAAACAAATTGTTGCCTTTAACATAATATATAAAAAATATAAATACAATATAATAATATTTATAACGAAAACATTTCATTTCAAACTAGGCATTAATATTAAAAAAGACAACCAGTCAGCTAATACAAATTTTTTTTTTTTTAAATAATTCTTACCATTATTAGGAAGTGTAAAAACATGTAAAATGTCCTTGTCAGGCTTCATATATATAATAGTATTTACTTCCATAAATAAGTTGCAAATTGACTGGAGAGCTTTGCGGTGTCTGCTTCTGTGATTGATGCGCGTAAACGCAACGCCCGGGGCCACGGCGATCATCAGGTGCATCTCTGCGTCAAATGTCACGCTTTAGTCTTTAATTTGTTTGAACAGAATAGAAATGCTTTGACACTCTTCAAATTCGTTTCTCGTATCAACTCAATTATGACGCCTGTTCCTTGAAAATTATCGCCATTGTCTAATAGACCGAATAAAACCACATTAACGGGCTATTGTTTGAAATATCTTGGGGTGATATAATTAACATGGGGCAAAAAGGAGGAGGGGAAAACTTGACACAAAAGAAAAAAAATGAATTTGCAATACAGAAAATACAGAAAAAGTGTTCGCATTTGGAATTAGCAATGTCATTTTATTACATTTTGTTTTACTTAAGCATAAAACATTACGTTTAAATAAAATACTGGGATATTTCCTGTGTTCGAGGGAAGAGAAATAAAACATTTTATAAACATTTTAGTTTCCCGTTTTAACTTACTGTTAAAGGTTAAACTATTTTAGCCGTTTACGTCGAGTTAAATAAGGTTCAAACATATTGTTAATGATAATCTGTGTATTTGTAGGTTCGTTTGGTAAGAGGGGAATTTGTGGACGAGTCTGGCAGCGCAGTTCCCGACTGGATTGGATTAATACGCGCGGCCAGAAACGGTCAGGAACAAAACCTCGAGGCGGTCTCGGATTTACCTGGAGGACAGGTGAGCAAAGAAAACAAAACAAAAACACATGGATTTGATCCTGTTTGGATGATCAGTTTGGATATTTAATCATATTAACATTCTCCTTTCCCTCTTAATTCTTCTAAAGATATTTTACCGTGTGCTGAGAGAAATCCAGGCTGGGGAGGAACTGAGTGTCTGGTATTCTAACGCACTGGCTCAATGGTTTGACATTCCAACCACCGCAACTCCAACACACGACGAAAAAGGTGAGACACCATAATCGTTTATTTTACGATATGTTCCTCATATAACATTGTACTTCTGCACATAGCTCATAAAATAAAACGTTAATACAGTCATTTAAATTATGACAGGTCAATATTTATGAATAACCCTAACCCTAAAACAATAATAACTGTATCTTTAATGTAACTAATAATAAACGAATTATGTCTGAGCAGAGGGAATATATGATGGTTTTAAGATACATTGCCACCAGCAATATAATCTAATCCTATTAAAATACAAATGTAATAGGTTTAGTAGCGCAGAATGGGTCAGTTAATCCGTGTTTAGTTAGTAAATCGAAAGGTCTGTTGTCTGGAGTGGCAACACATGTGAACTGGTTTAATTTATTGGACTGAGTTTAATAGCACGAACATATTGTCCTGTATGTGATCAATCATATCCTCGTGTATTAATACTGTATTATCTCTCTTGTTATTTCGTTCATTCACTAATAAATGAAAACTCTTGCCTAAACGATGACTGGGGCCGCTGCGTGATACAGCTCACCGAGGGGAAGAGGTTAACAAATGTCATCTAGTCATTAATATTCATGTATTCAAAAGCAAATAAATTCAAATAGGTGCTCTACGGTAAATTAGCTGGCTGCGTAAGGTATTGTTGCCTGCTGAATGCTAACTTTTATGTGGGATGTATATTGCCCTGATTTGCGACGCTGAACTGTGAGAGCTGCTCTCTGGCCAATGCACGGTGCGGTCCTTGACATACGCTTCCTATTCTCCAGCGTCAACAGATGGGCCAGCCTCATTGTTTTACGCGACTTGCGATTTCAAGCAACAGCTGCCGTCAATTCCACGGGAAAGCGCACAGAGAAAGTCTATTGAGTGTATTGGTTTGTAAGCGCCAGATTGGGTCGGCGCTTGCTCTTTTGATGGTGACAATAAACAACGGGGTTTTGCGGATTACAAAATCATTACATCTATATCATTGACCCCAGACTGCCCAACTGGTGTCATGCCAACGCGAGGGAGACATTTATAACCTAGCCAGAAAGAACGGGGCTGACCGGGGTTGATGGCTACGGTGTTTAACTGGTTTTCTTGTTTATGTTTCAGGAGAGGAGCGGTACATATGCTGGTATTGCTGGAGAATATTCAAATACCCGAACACACTGAAAGCCCACGTCCATTTCCACTGCGCATTAAGCAATGGCAAAAGCTTTGTGAGCAACGAGCAGGCGAGAGGCACGGAGAACTTTAACAGGTCTCCAAAATCTGGGGATATCCCGAATACTTCGTCGTCTCCAAGGAACGGACACAGCACCTTAATGTCAGATTCTGGGAAACGAACGGTGTCCACCTCGCCATGCGCAAATAAAGCGGGGGTATTGAGAAAAACAACCGCAGAGGAGCAGGACAGGGCCCTTGACATGAGCGTGACCTCAGCCCGCAACTCCGGACACATTATGGGCCTCGGAGGAACTTCATCTGTACTAAGCAGCATGGGCTTTCACCCCGGCGTACGTTCCGCTTTTAAACCAATGGGACTTTCAAAAATGCCCCCGGCTGAGGTGGCAAGAGATGAGTCCAATGGAAAAACAAATGGGATCGGATTCAGTAAACTCTTAGGAAGCATCAAATCTGTGCGTTCCTTAAACGAACCCTTGCCTAATGTCCATCCCACAAAATGCACGCACCCGATGGATACCCCGTCACCTGTGATTCCCTGCGCAAACACCATCCGTGGGTTTCCATTAGTGCCACATTTTGAGGAGACCTCTGCTTTCAAGCATGTTGACAGCCGCATGCACCCCGCGCTGTCCCCTTCCCGGTACTCGCAGCTCCCGACCGCATTTCATTTTGACCGGTTCCCTTTGCCACAGTTTGACGGGGGGAAACCGTACAACGGAGACTGTAACATACCCCTCATGCCATTCACCGTTTACAATGGAGAGCTCCTGTACAGTTCGCCCTACTACCCTCTAAAATTTCACTTCGGCAACCTGCTTAAATATCCAGACACCGTTTCCTACTTTGGCGCACCCGCCATTAATCCTGATCTAAACTCAATTACGAACATAGACAGAGAGATAGCGATGCACACGCAACAGCTGTCTGATATTTCCGTAGAGAAAAACCGTTCCAGGCTCGAATCCATGCCCGCATCCAACCCGAGCTCGGGCAAACCGAAAAAGGGACACCTGTGTCTTTACTGTGGCAAACTGTACTCTCGAAAATACGGATTGAAGATTCACATGAGGACTCATACAGGTTACAAACCGCTCAAGTGTAAAGTCTGCTTCAGGCCCTTTGGCGATCCCAGCAATCTAAACAAACACATCCGGCTGCACGCGGAGGGAAACACCCCGTACAGGTGCGAGTTCTGTGGGAAGGTTCTGGTGCGCAGGCGCGATTTGGAGAGGCACGTCAAATCAAGGCATCCGGGTCAATCGATCAAACAATCTGCGGACAAAATGGAAGGTATCTTCGAAGATGCTGAACAAAAAAGCGACAATGACAGCGACGTTGACGTTTGTTTCACAGACGACCAGAGCGACCAGGAATCGAGTAAAAATAACGATTAATGGACTAAATATATGAAAATAGATTTTACTGTTACGTAGATAAATTATGCATGTACATAATGACTTTGAAATTAGTTTAAACTGTTTATTTTATAAAATTATTGAAATTTCAAAAAAGCAACAAATGGTAAATAAAAAAACACCCCTGTAAATTAAATATAAAGGAGGCACTCACAATAATAACATGTTTACTGAAATCTCAGCACCTCCAGTATGGGGGGGCTGCACTTTATAAAGACGGGTTTACGCCACAAAACAGACCTACCTACCGACACCATTTTCTTCAAACATTGCTTTTCTGCCTTCCTTTCTTCATTTTATGTTTTGTTGTCTTTTTTTTTAAAAAAAGAAGCTGGAATTACCTGTCAAATTCGCACTTTTATTGCCCAAAGTATTTAAATCATTTGTAAAAAATTGTATTTGGAGAAAACGGGCACCTATTATCAATAAAAACTGGTGTTTCAAAGAAATGTCTCTATTTAGTCAAAACGTTTTGTAAAAATGTAATTGACATGCCGAACTGTTCAGTGAAAGCTGTTGGTTGTATCGTTCATTAATTGATAAATGTTGCATATGATTTTTTTCCCTTAATGAAACCAAAATTCCTATTATTGTTCGTTTTTAAATAAAATGGGAATGAAAAGAAACGAAGGTGACTGATGTGTGAATCGGACAAAAATGACACCTTTTCCTCCAAATGTTTTAGAACTTCTGGTAAGTTCTCCTGTCACGGCTGACAATAAAAAAATGTGGTTATATTAAAAAAAATAAGATACAAGGAAAGAAATAATTCGTGACTAATATGCATTACCTTTCCTTTAATTTAAAACGTGACAAAAAACCTTCCTTCTGGAAAAGCCCAGATTAAACGGCACCTTCAGCTTTATGTTTCAAAATAACCTTTATAATAATGTTTCTACCTTACAAACATGTGAAACTACTGCCAGCGTGTCTTCTGCACGTCACAGCCCTATGACAAAAAAACAAGAGAAAATAATAGGTTAGCTTACACATACTTACAGACTAGCTGTAAACTGTAAAAAAAAACTAAAATAYTTRAWACATAACWRMAWCTAMACAAGTAMMACGTATTTATGAAAAAACAGATACACAACAAACTAAAAAGGTGACATCGGTGATACGAAACATCTTTCAAAACTTTCGCCTCTCTGCCGCCCTCTCCGTTTAAAACATCAAACTGCAGGTTACTTTCCTTAACGCGTCTCAGATGATAAACCATTGTTGTAAACTGAAATTGGAGTAAGGTAAAGAGATCGCGATGAACATGATCTGTCACGTACTTGCTTTATAACTGTCCTTTTGTTCGTGTTTAAACCTCAAAAATATACCGACTGGAGCTTCAGGCTGCTGCTTTATCTTTTATTTTGTGGGTCCCTGGCAGCGTGTCCTTGATGGGTCGCATTCATCACGTTCTCCGTTGAAGCGCTTGGGCTTCTTCACACCGCGATACAAACAAACGCGTCTTTCTCTTTCAGGTCTAAGCCGTTACCAGTCACTGACAACCCAAAACAGAAAGTTATGGCATCGGTGTGTTTTTATCTTACAGGTTTCTGTCTGTTATTGTGGTGTGAATGAAAGGCTGTGCGCTCATGTGTAATTATTACTTGCGTATAAATGGACGTTTGTTTAACTACAGACGGGTTGCGTTGGAGAGCGTGGATGAATAACGTATGTTAAAGTATATATGTAAATGTGCAACAGATGAATTTATTTATCATTGCATGTTTGTTCACACTTTGTGTTTTTACTAATTCGGAAAAATCTTGGAGCCGGTCCAGTTACGACCCGCTCACCCGCCCGCACCAGCGCTTAAATCAATTAGTGCCGTTTTTCAGTCTTGACGCCAGAATGAAGGAAATGTTGGGTTTCACACAGTCCAGAAGCTCTTGGGATTTGACAAAGTTAACGTTTTATATGTTTTTGATATGGTTTTTACTGTCAAAACTTTAAAACACTGTGTAATAGCTTTTAAATAGTGTTCCTACCTAATGACTATGTTCTTGTTTCTTGTGCAAATCTTGGAAAACTCATCTGAAACCTTTCATAAAACAATTTGGCATGTTATTCAAAGATTGTTGCGTTTAAGTTGTATATGCCACCGCATATACAGCCAAGTAAACACACTACTAAAAAAAACATCCAGTTTGGAGGCCATCAAGTCATCTCACAACACATGTGTGAGCCAAGCCAACAAACATCTCTGTGACTTCATCCCGGGATGCGTTTCAAATCAAGGTACGTACACTTCAGCACTTGTTCACTCTTTGGGCTGAATGCCTGACGATTAGCTGAGATTCCGGTTAACAATATCTCATCTGTAACCACTTTTGATTCATCTTTGAAACACAGTCTACATTCTCCGATCTCCATTCATCTCTCCCTCATTCCACAAGCCTGCTTCATCAGAATACCAGAGTATCGTGTAAAATGAAAATAATTCTTGAACAAATCAAGAAGCAATAGTGGCGTTCCTTTACGCTCCATCCTTGAAACACAGACAAGTCAAAGCTCTTGTCGCAAAGTGAAGCAAGAGGCAAAGAAGAGGAGGAACGTAAACAGCTTATTTGGGAGAGTACGTTTACCACGTGTATTTGTGTCTACAAGCACCGTACGCTGAATGGCCTTATTGAATAAGTGCTCATAACATGGCCAGGAAAAGCACTTAGAGTTAAACTATAAGATCCAAGTACTATGTTGTACCTATAAGAGATGATGTAAGAAGTTTTGATTAAATTTCACCATCACAAAGGAAACAAAAGTACCCCAACAGACCTGATTTGAAAACCAAAGCTTGTGCTTAAGAAACAACCTTGAGTCTGGATGAAAACGGAGAAAACTGTTTGCCATTTCTGAGTCGATGTTTAAATGCGATTGATGCAAACACAGGAGGAGACATTTAGAAGCGTAGAAGCGCAGAATATTGGTCCATTTTTGGTGGATGGCGTGGCTTTGTCTGAAAAAGAGTGTGTGCTGGTGAAACATCTGGGCATATGACAGGCTTGCTGTGCCTGATGTGCCTGATGCAGGAGACAGATCTGGGATCAGACAACCACTCGTTTCTAAGGCAACCGGGATGTCACTGCCTGTCAGGATTAGAATACGCTTCCTCAGGGAAGTAATAAGTAAAGCCATTCTGTGCCAGTGGGGAAAGTAGAGCAGTTCTGGCTGTAGCTAAACTGATGGTATGGGGTAAAATGAGGAAAGATGATATTATCAGACCTTTTTGAGCTCACTTCACACCTCCATATGTCTTTATATGGACACACAGGCTGTTTGTGAAAACAAAACAAGTTACTGCACAGCTGATTAAAAAATTAACATTTCAATGCTAAGGTAACTTCAGATTTTTCAGAAGTTTTTTAGATAATCAAAGAAATGTAAATTTGCTTGCACATATATTTCCTTTTCTACATGTGTGTCAAGCCATCAGTGTTGCCTCTCCTGCAGTTTATTAAAACCACAGCACACACACAAGGACATCCATCCATCCAACAGACACACATACAAACTCAGTATTGCATAAGACCTCCAACATCACCTGAGCACCCCGTCACCTGCAAGGACAAGTGCCTCCTGCAAAACATCTCACATCCCATTAATGTTAATAAATCAGACCCTCATTTTTATGCCTTTCCTCATAACGCTTGAAGTTACTGCGCTGACAAAATACTTCATATATCATATTTTTATGTGTTCTCTGTTTATTTAAAAGCCTCTTTCGTTGAGTATGAAAGAATCCACTACTTGTAATATCAGGCGATGCGTAAAAAAATTCACTAAATTCAAAATCAAGTATTTCAGAAAAATGTGTTTAATGCTTTAAATGATTCATTCCTCTATTTGATGACACCCGCATTGAAACTCAAAATGGTGTACAGCACATACCTCTGCTAAAACTACTAGTCTAGTGTCCTTTACAATAACGCCTTCAAAAGACACTGAAATTGGAAAAAAAAACAGATTCTCTCCTCACAAATAAAGACCAAAATCAGGCTGAATAAATGATTTTTGTTCAATGTAACTATATAACAACCTGAATGGCTGCAGATATAAGGACCATGTCAGAAAAGCAGTCCAAAGCTTTTTTCTTCTCCTGACATCTCTCTTCAGCTGAGGGTATTGTTTGTTGTGTGTGGGTGTGTAACTGAAAGTGGATGTGACAGTTCTTGAAGGTTGAAGCTGATAGTCTGTATTCCTGGAGCAGGTAAACCAGGAGAGGAACACAGGTAGGACACACACACAGCTGGTCACAACATCCAAGTGAAGGACAAGGACATGAAGGATTTAACATGAATGCGCACACACACTGAATCTTCTCTTTTGGAGGTCTTGTACTCCAGCATTAACCACGGCTCATTGTGTTGCGGTGGCCAGTGACCCGCAGTTCTTCTCCTTGAAGGTCACTGACCTTCTCTGTGCACCAGCTCACACCAACAGAGGTCCATCTGATCAGGTTCAGCTTTGGTTCTAATACAATGACAATTACCGAGGCACCGTTGGTGATGTCATCATCTCAAATCGGTTCTTCTCAACCAGGGGGGCTCAACTTCCAGGGGGTCCTTATGAGGACTTAAAATTATTTAAAATAAGACAAAGCAAGCATTTAAATAAGGCAAAACATCTAAAAAAAACAAGATATCTCTTAGCATTCAGCATACTTTATAATAGATTTACATATTTCCAGTTATGCCAAGCTCTCCTCTATTACACAGCCTTTTCAACTTCAACTTGTGGGAACATATTGTAGCAACTGTTGCTATGTTTGAGTTTAACAGCAAGTTCATATCTGCCATTGTGCTTTTTAGTTTTGTGAAGAAGACCTTCAATAGAGGTCCCAGCTCAGCTGCAAGAAAATTTGCTAAAATAAATACTTCAGATACGGCCTTACAAAACATCATTGGTTTGATATGTCTATAACACACATTGGGAATAAAACTACAAAATATTATCAGGAAAAAGACTGTCAAGTACATCTGAACATCTCAGAGTCTCTGCATCACATCACTGATTTGAAACTGAATTTACTCACCATTTCTAAACAACCTGGCTTTAATAAGACAAACGTGTTCACATATGTTCTACATTTATGCATTTTATGCACAAGTGACACTAATCTGTCAGTGACATTTTATCAGGATATACATTTTTACCAGTACTATAGTGTTCCCTGTAAATCGAACCCACAACCTCTATGCTGCTAGCACAATACTTATCAATTGAGCTACAGGAACACGTTCTTCCCATTACAACCTCATCAGCGGTGATGAGACCGCAGTACCTGCAGCTGTGTTCTGCAGGTACCCTCTCCTCAGTTCTCTGGCCTCATGCTAATCGCATCTCCCTCCCTCAGACCAGCTCTCACATTCAGCTGCAAATGAGGTCAGGCTTCGGCCTTTTCCCCTACACCCCTGTTTGATGTGGGCCACAATGAGAGGGTCTTCTAGGACACAAACATGAAACCCTAGCAGGTATTGTGTGGCCAGTGCACACTGCATATAGATAATCACTGTGATCCAGCCAATACGCCACAATGGGTGCAAAGCCTTTACGTTGCATTTCCATTTATGCAATTGACAAACGCCTTTAATAAAAGCGCCTCACATTGGTTCCCAGCTATACATTTGATCAGTATGTGTGTTCCCTGGAGGTCCAACATCACAACCTTTTGTGCTGCTAAAAAAAGCTTTAGTTAAGCTACAGGAACATGCATGCAATCGATGCATTTAAGATTTTTAATTAAAAATGAACAAAATGCAATTATAGTTCAAGAACAAAGTCTTAATATAGTCTTAATATAAACATCTATGTTCAAAATTCTAAAATGTATTACAGTAAACCAACAATAACTTTCCAGATACATACAACTGCAAACAATTAAACCTTAGTTTCACCTTAGTAACGTATTTGACATTTTAATCAAATCTTTACCTAAAATTAAATTCTGATTGGCATTTTACAGGGTCCAGTTCAGCTTCGCCCATGTTGCTCACATCCAGGCACTAAACTGTGAGTGCAGTAGTGATTAATGGAAATTTGTTTACTTGTGGCAATGCTTTCTGTCCAAGTACTGCTAAAGCTGGGCTAAATGCGCCCCATTGATTTTCTCATTATCCTCAGCCTACTAAACACACAGACAAACAAGGGTGTTAATGTACCAGCAATTATCACAACTCCTAATTCTATTCAACTATTGCTGCAGTTAGATCAGGATTCTATTATAGAAATCCATAACTTTAAATGTAAAATTAGGCAGCATACGCATATGACAAACATAATTCACATTAAAGTTACTTTACATTCACCTTACATTTATGCACTGGGTACTTTTATCCAAACCAACGTGTATTCATGGCATACTTTTTGTGAGTTCACACATTCCCTAAATAATAAAACAATCTAAGTGTTTCAGCTACCATATAAAACAGAAATACCATAAACACAGTTATTATAACCATCTTAAGAGGAAAGGAGATGTGGTTTCTATCAAAAGGGCACAAGTAGGAAAAGGTCAATGAAATAACATAAAATTTAAAAAGATAGTGTTGCCTATTTAAAAAACAAATACATGCAAAAAAAACCCTCAAGACTTGAATTTTCCTTGAGACAGAATGTTGTTTCCTAGTCTGTCAAATTCACTGTTGGCTGTCTGACATCTGTCCACCATTAATTTACACCTCTAATTATCATTATTAACATTAATAATACACAGATTTAAAGCTTATTTATAGATTTTCCTGGCAATGTAATTTTAATATGTCTTGTAGGTTCTTACACAAGTAAACATAAGAAACAGTCTGAATGTAGAAATGTGAGGCAGAGGGGAAAAAGACAGTGATAGACAGAGAGATCTATTGGGGTGCAGTGGGCTATGAGACAGGCCCATTCACACAGATCTAAGCTGAGTGTCAGGCTGTGCTTGAGCGCACTCACCCGGGCAGCGGCGAATACACCGCAAACACAAAGTTAACCAGTCAACTCCATTACAGTTCAGGGGGGCGTGTCCCAACCTGCCACTCCATAGAACCCGGCAGGCTGACAGAGAATATTAATTACCTTCAAATGAAGTGGAAGTCTTTTATTGGCTGTCTGGTGCTGGGTTTGTTATTGCTGGTCTGAAAAGGCCAAACAATCCTTTGGTCTGGCCGCCTTTGAAATTCTCTTGCTCTGGATGTGGGCAGCGTTTGCAGGCCCGACTTTTGCAGACTTTTTTAAAAGGTAATTTCAATAAACGTCAGTAATTTAATTACATAATAATTGTTTCTTTCAAATTTAGCTTGCGGGTTATTTTGTGAATAAAATAGAATAAAATAGTGAATAAAAAGCAGGGCCTTTTAACTAAGCTACAATAAAAACAAAATCTCACCATAGCTTTCCTGCACAAGGCTAATAAACGGACACATCCACATCTCTTCTCCCTGTGGCTGTCCGTTCTGAACTTCAGTTCTGTGACACACAAAGAGACCTGGCAGAACATATTCCTACGCATACGAGCTCACCTAACCTCACACACATTCACTTCCACTGTCAGTCTGAGAAAGGGCAGCCGGCGGCTCACCTCCGCAACTCGGTGTCCATCATTACCGACACGCACATTTAATCGCTCAGACTTCTCAAGTGAGAAGAGCAAACAAAGCCCCAGTGTCTATTCTTAAGACGAAGATGACGCCTGGGTTTCGGTGTCTGTGAATGAGATTACATATTAATCCTACATGCTACAGGTAGCCTTTTAAGCTCCTTTTGTGAGAGGCCTTTTTTACACCTCTTTTCTGACCACTGAATAGACTCTTTTCCTCTCCTTTTTTATCCTGTTTCATTCTATTGAAGAAATTGTTCTCTAAATACATGCTATTAGAATATGTGTATAGGTGAGTAATAAGTTATTAGTTGCAATTACTGGTCATCTATTAGCAGAGAATAATAGGCTGATTAGCCGCGAAGCCTTTTAACTTCAGAGGAAGTAATTTAAAGGCAGCTCTCCTTTCACAAAAAGAAGAAAAGAGCTGCTCTATGAATGATACACCCGCCTATTGTACAATAGAGGAAAAAAACCATCATAATAGGATAACCAGGATGCAGCATAAAACTGATACAATCAATAGGAAAGTATGGAAGTATAATTTTAAGGAAATACACAGCAGTGTGTGAGAAGAACTAGGTATAAAATATATAGCTATAGCACTGCTGTACAAACGTAGCTTAAGAAAATGAATGCAAAAACAGCTTCACAATATCTACAGTATCTGATTCTCAGATATTATATTAAACATACAATATCTACTCTGATCAAACCTCAGTGCTAGTTACACAATGCACAATGTACCAACATATCACAAAGGTTTGCAATAATAAAATGATCACATACCACGTTGTTCTTTAACAATAATGCAAAATACTTGATTTTCTGCAGTAAGTAATTACTTAAAGCACAAAGTTAAAGCACCTTTCAGAAAAAACAACAACAAACTCTTCTCAGATTGTTTCAGATCCTTCTTTGTACTCCAAGGGCATCTGCTTTCAGAAGACTACAATCATTCCAGGAAGTCATATCAAACATTCTTCTTCAACAATAAACAAACGCAAACAGACCTATTTGTTACCTATTTGTGCTTGAGCCATTGTAATATTAGAAAACAAAGCAAAAATGTGCCAAAACACAAAGTTGTTTTACAACTTGAGACACTTGAAAGGAGAGGGTTGACATTATTGCGATGACACTTATCCAATGGCTTACAAAGATGAAACACGTTTACAACTTGTTCAAGGCTATGGGTGACTTAATGTATGTTTTGAATTAAAGTTGTTGTTTCATAAAACAGTTACTTAGTTTCGATCTAATAGGTAGAATAAGTAGAAACACATTTTCTTTGCAGTAATGCGATTGGCAGTAATGTGTTCAAAACAACTGAGATAAAATGACAACAAATACAGTCGGCGGAAGACAACCTGACTAAACGACAACTGGGCCTCACATATGTGATCCAATAGGACAAACTGCTGGACTGAAATCTAGACAGAACCAACTAAAATGCAAAGATTCACAATCAAATAACCTTGATGCCTAGATTAAAACACAAGTTTTTTGTGTTTCATTGGCCAATACTCAGCAGCTCTGGATGCCTGTTTAGCCAATGAGCTTCAACTTCCTGAATAAGTCCTCAATGTACACAAGCTTTATTATTCTTTTATATTCTTCTCCCATTTGCTGTTGTTTGTGGTAATTGGGGACACAGCTGACAGTGACATGAGACTGATGATTATACATGAAGTAATATGACAGTGAGCTCTGCTGGTCTCCATTGTGTGACGGTCTGTGGGTGACAGGCTGCCTGCTGCACCAGCTTCAATACAACATGCAAACTAGCATTCTGTGTACAGGGCTAGTGCGCTGTATAATATAAATAACACAATACTTTCCTAAAGCTGCAATCTTTGACTTTTAGCTCTCTATCACCATCTCTGTTGAAACTGCAGGTTATTTTACATTTTTCACTACATATGTTGGAGTCAAATAAAGCAAAATGGCTCAATTTTTCAGAAAGCTCAAATTACAAATCATAATAATCGTCATATAATTGCAAGGAGATTATTTTGCACACTGATCTGTCACATGGTTGTTCAATAACAGTTTTTTGTTCATTTTTAACCCAAAAAATAAGTTACAGACTGCAACTTTAATCTCGTTTAATTGCTTTACCTTTAATTATTGCAAATTTACTCTGCCAGATTCCAAGATGTCAACATTAGATCAGTCATTTAGCTGTGGTTTGAACACACACAGCCAGTCAGTCAGTTTACCAATTTCCTCCATGAGTCACTTTGACAATGCACTCAACAGCCGAGCCCCTCCAGCCGTCCATTCACACACATGCAACCGTCTTGCAGAGGACTCGCAATTCCGGCTGATGGTCCAGTTTTGATCTCATGGCCGGTAATTGCTGAAGAAAAGTGAGCCACTCCAGATGAATAGAAGAGGAACATCGGTGTCCGTGATGTTGGATGCACCACGCTCAGGTAATAGCCTCTCTTCTCCAGACCCTGTTGGCCTCTTGTGCAGAATGGGGGGATGAAAGTACCTGTGTGAGGGGGGAGTGATGTGGTGGGGGGGTCAATAGGCAGTACTCTGGGACTGGCAACCATAATTACCTGTAATGAGACTTTTGTTTTGAAGTATTATGAAGATATTCTTGAAGTCACCCTGGTTGATTGGAAGAAGTGGCACCATACGGACCCCAGGGCCTTTTTTGATTACGATTTGAGCTTGGCGTAATTACTATTGAAGTCTTACTTTCCGTCTCTCCGGCTCCTTCTACAAAGTGCTCATCTGAGCTCGCCACGAAACTCTCCACACTCAAGAAAACAGCTGCAACACTTTGATATTTCTTAACCATCATTTCACTTAATGGGATACCCTGACAACTGCCCTGAACTGAGCTTGACATGAGTGAAAAATCAGGGTCAGACTCTTTGCTTTAGAAGAACTTGCCATAACCAGTTGAGTCTCCATCTGAATGGGCAACTTTTAGAGGGACAGTGGATCCCGAAACTCAAAGGCTGCATTGAAAACTGTGATTTTTACCTTTTGAAAATGGAAAAAAGTTATGATGTAAAATATTAAAAATGATAAAGGCTTAAGGTTTCATTTGTTGGTCACACGTACAAATCAAATGTACAAATTTGGCACCAAGCTAACGTCTTTTTACTAAAGGTTGGAACATTCTCAGATCACTGTGTTCTTTTCTAACTTATGCAAAAATCGCACAAAAGTCAGAAGCACATTTTGACATGGTTATAAAACTTTCAGACCACACTGTATCTTAAACTGTAAATGAACTGTATTCAAAGCAAAATCCATGGACTGTTGGGTTGTAATAGAGATGCCATTTAATGCTTCGTTGACTGCAAACTGCTTATCCTGACTACCTGGATTCCAACAATGGGATTCCATAGAATTCCATTGTTCCTGGTTCAGAGATTCCATATTGTACAACAGACATGTTCCATCTGGCTGTCATGGCAGCGTCCCAATTTGGCTGTATTTAATGCTCAAACCACTTTTAATCCTCTCAGATGAAGGTCTGCCATAGGCTGCATTTTGTTATTTTTTATTCTTAAGGGGCAGTAATTCAGTGCAAAGCACAAAGCAGTTGATCTAGACGGCAAATTGAAAGGCTGACTTAAAAAACAGATTAATTTAAGGCATGAATCTCAACTTCTGAATTTCTGCAGGTGTAATTCAACATAAGGCAACCTTAACATAATCCTCTTTATTAACAAGTATATGGTAGAGCTATCTGAAAAATGTGAAATATTGAAGAATGTACACATCATAAAACATGAAAAAAATAGACTTTCTGAGCCACACAGAGGACACAACTGTCTGATGAGGGCTGAAACCTTCTAAAGAACACTTGAATAACTGCAGGGATGAAAAAACGCCCTTTTCTCCTCAGAATAAAGCATTCTGAAGAGCATTACAGTGGTTAATGAAAAGATGAACAATTTGCAAATGAAGTATAATTGCCTTTGCAGGAGGACTGGGGTGGGTTTGCGCAGGTCTCAGGTGGGGCCTAAAAAGAACAGCTTTATGTCTCTACAGGAAAGAGACCCTCAGACTACAGCCACTCCTCCCACCACACCTGAGAATCCATGTATGAACACACAGAGCACAACCCATCCCAGAGACAGGTAATAATGCACACACACAGACACAGGCACACACAGACAGACACACGCACAAACAGACACACACATTGCGTTTCCATGTTGAAATAGGACTTTCCATACACATAATGATTTCTATACTGTTCAAACTGTATATTTTATCCCCCTACACTGAGCCACACAGTTTCCACATGGAGTCTCCACAAGGTCAAAATATACTGGTATTACTATACTTGTACAGACATTTGGTTCCTCATAACAAAGTGAATACCAGGACCACACACACACACACACACACACACGACTCACTCTTATTTTGTAGATGGTAGAAAGTTACAGTGAAAAGGCCTTCAACACTAAGTAAGTGTATATGCGTGTGTGTGAGACATGTGGGCCCGTTCCCATTCCCCACTCAGCACTGCGGTTCATTAGCATTCCTTTGTGCCTGCATAAAAGGCCACAGAGAGCCACCTATTCTACGGCTGGACTTTACCAGCTGCCATCCAGGGCTAGTCCTCATTAAGGCCCACTGTTCTGCTGAGAACCCCACCACATGTTCCCCACGCGCCCGCTCTCACCCGCACACACGACCCAACCAAAGAAAAATTCACACACCGAGCGCTCAATCGTGTTGCACACAGGCCGCACTCTCCACCAGAAAGCCTCTATTGTGGCAGCCCACCGTCACCCACATCTCCATATAAACACAAGGTGATCCTGCCTCGCGGGAGCCAGGCGCTAACCAATACACACCATGAGAAAGTCTACACGCCGCAGCCCGGGTTCAAAACCCCGCTTTAGATGAATCTATTCAACAGACGGCCATCGATGTAATTGCTGTTGGTGAATAATTGTAAAGAAGATAAAGCTAAAGCTCGCGCGCGGTGAATTTGATTGCTGGAGGTATGCAAACAAGATTATTAGAAGATAAATGTATTCTTCGTTGGGGGAGACCAGCGCGAAGACCCTTTCAGCTCTTCCTTCCAGTTACCTCGTCCTTTTCATAGATGTTTTCAAACGTGAATTTAAAAGAATTAAAAATAAGCTGAATTTGCTTTGACCTCTGATCATTCTGGAAAACATTCCAACGAAACGGTGGCAAAAAAAAAAAGTTCTCTTATTCAACCACATGCTTGTACTAATCTTTCATATATAGCTGAAGGAGAGGTGACATTTAATGAGGTGTAAACCTTCTAGTGGATTCAAACGTAGTGGAAAGGGAATTCAAAACGTGTCACGTTTCTGAATCCAGAGTGAATACAGAATACAATGTGTTTGAATGCTGAACACAACAGCTGACAACAGGCCCGTCTGTAAGAAGGCAAACTATTTTACCCCAGTTACTAGATCAAACAGATGACCTTCCTACACAAACATTTCCTACAGAAAGTTCTGTAGGAACCAAAATCATAACCTTGTGTTAAATGGACTTTTGCTTGTTACTATATGATGTCAACTTGGTCTTAGAGAGAAAATATCTCCTGACACAAAAGACTCATACAAAAGGGGAATAACAAAGACATGTTTCTTAGTTTCTCTATAGATTGTGTATGTGTGCTGTTTATGAATATGAATGCTGTATGGATGATAAACAAGTTGAGTGCCATGACATTTTTCCTGGAGGCAGATCAGAGCCTACGGCAACACACTGCACCTGTTTCTCAGTGCAGCTCTACAACATCTGAGCCTCCACACACACACACACACACACACACACACGTTTCACTACATTATTGAGGTCATTTCATTGACTCATAAATTAAAAGAACAACATTTGTATAATGATACGTTTCAATGTTTATATAATAAAACTATATTTATTAATCTGTTTAACCCTTTCCCACGTGTACAACCAAATTCTGAACACACACACAGACAAACACACACAGATGCCTAAAAATGAAAGAAATCTCTGAGGTCTAGCCCTTAAACCTCATCTAAACCATCCTGCTTAAGTCTGAATGAACGTGTCGTCTGTCAGAGAGCTGCTGCACCATCCACCTGCAGTGGGATCTAAGCACTGACTGGCAGGCCTGAACAAAAGTGAACCACTGAGTGCCCTCAACAACTCAAACCGCTTCAGCCTCAAGGGCCATTGATTGACAGCACATGTTAGCGACACCCATCTAGAGCGTGTTAGCGTGGCCGCAAGAGACGACCAATTAGGATGAGCGAGGACAAACCAATGGAACAAGAGGAAAATTAGGGATGATTATAGCTGAACCACACCCATTAATAATAGGTGGGCGGGCCTTTGTAATCCCCTGCGAGTAGACAATGAATGTTAGAGCACGACAAGAGATAGGGGCCTGTGTTTTAACCTGGACGGGAAGAAAAAAAATCCCTCTTATTCTTGGCATGTGAATGACTATCCTATTAGCTGAATGCGGTTTGGTTGGGCTTACATAGCGAGGAGACGCCTTTGTCAGCCTCTGTCTCTTTTGTGTGCCGGACCCTCGCAACCATGCAACGGGATTCACACTGTTGAAAATGACACCTCCCCACTTTCCCGTGTATCCCTTTCAATAGTTCTCATTCGTTTGTCTGTTTTCTCAATAATTGAGTCTTGATTATCTGTTCCTTTGTATGTGTGCAGGGTTTTACATTTACTTTTCTACCAACCGGCCAATTTGGATTCTGCGTTTTTGAAGTTACCACACCGTCCATTCAAAAGCCAGCTAAAGAAAAACCTTTGAAATAAACCCTATTATTAAAATCACACCTTATAGATTTAAAACTAAATATCTATTTCGTATTATTCAAAAATGACAGGCATCCCATTTTCTCTCCCGCCTTCTTTCATTCCCCTGTTCTGTAAAAAAAAAAAAATACATAAAGGTATATAAACCAACAAGAACAATTTTTGCTCACCAGTTATTTAGAGTTTGATAAAAGTCGTTTATGCAACCCAGACATGTACAGTTGACATGTACAGTGCATTTATTAATATACAATAAAATGTTGAATGTATAAATATAAAATAATAACCTGCCACGTTTGACGGGTGTTAATTTCAAATCCTTTACATGTGTTGTTCAATTTCAATAGCAGAGGGTCCAGTACTGTTACATTGGCCTTGGGAAACTAGATATAGCAGAAATCTCTACTATCATTTTTATTTACTAGAGAAATTTCTTGCAATACTCTTGACTTATCTTGTTGTTGATTTTACACTAGAAAGGGGATGAATGATAAATGCAACAGAAGGTGTAATAATGTAGAGACTGCATAAGAAAATCATCCAATTCACACAAAAAAACTTTAATAAAAAATGGATTGTGAGTTATTGACAGGTAACTTCACATAGGAATGTTGGCATAATTTATTGACCTCTTTTGTTTGCCAATACAACTTCCTAAGTGGACAAACACTCAACAGACCATCTGTATTATGCAGAGAATTCATAAGATCATATTTAAAGTCAACCGTGGCATTGTGTTATTCCAAACAACAGTTAAGTTTAATGTCAACAAATCCTACAGATTGAGAGTCAATAATTAACATGCAATTTCTTTCATTAACGCAAAACCTTTTGCTGAATTCATACCTTTCTGAAACATTTCAGACGGGCTGAAAAGTAAAATATTTCCCGAGGACAAATCATGACATGCAAATGCGGTTACAGCGAGAAAAGCATTCTTGCAATTATAATAGCAGATGGCTTTAAAATTCCCAGTTATTACCAACTCTTATCTGACTATTACTCCGTTTCAAGGACGTTATAAATAAGCCACCGAAAAGTGCTGGTGAAACAAGGCAGGGGGTGACATGCACTGCCAGTCTGTCTGAAGGCCGAAGCCTTGAGAGAAGTTGAGAAGAGAAGCCCTTTTTGCATTTACATTGTTCATAGCATCTTTCTCTCCATCTATCTGTCTGTCTCTCTCTCTTTCTCTCACTTTCTTGCAAACACATGCATGCACAAAACAAAGCCCCTTCACTCTTTTTCAGTGTAAACAGGAATAGCTACAAATCATCATTAAAGTGGCTATTAGCTATTCTGGTATGTGGTACATCACTAGCATGTGTGAAAATGTAGGTCACTAGCAATTAGCTAATCAGAAAGTTTATAAGTATGTGGCCCAATCGAAAGAGGAACTATACAATGTATTCATGCCAGAATACATTGTCAGTTTTTCTTTAACAGACTACGATAGCCACAACAAACACACATCCTCTTTGCAGATACATCAAAATTAAAATTTTGAATTTTGTACAAGACAAAAAAAATACCTTAAAAGTAATATTACACACTGACAGCTGCAGTCCCATGATGACTAAATTGATGACAGTTATAATTTTTGCAGAAAACTAAACCGAAAACACAATGTGTCTGACTGTTTAGTAAAAATTATCTTCTTTTTCTCTGTAAAATATACCCCTGTATTATTTGCCAGCAACTACTAGAGCTTGTAGTAATTACTTTAATCACATCTCTACAGCTCAGTCGCTACGCCACGAGCGAAAGAAGGCCGGCCACAAATGTAAAGTTCAATAAATGCGCATGGACGAAAAACTCATCGTATTAAAAGATGCAGAAAAGAAGACTTTTCTCACACATGATGCAAAATCATATTAAAAGGTAATATTTTCTGGGACTCTTTGTGTGCCATGAAACTTGGATACTTGCAAAGCAGCAAATTACTTGAGAATATTTTAAAATATTCCAATAGTAGTTATATCTAAGCCATAATGATCCAATTCAGTGTTCTCAATACCAGACGCATGAGGATGCATCCTATTACCGGCCTCCATAGCAATGAATGCGACAGCTGCAAAAATCGCAGCAGACACGGTCAGTGGAGAATTGCGCAGGGGCACTGATATCCCCAGCTGTTCTGTTTCATATCTGCTAGCAGGGACAGAGATCCAGGGCTTATCCTCACTAGCTAAACCTTACCTTCACGAAAACATGCGGCTAATGTAATTTGATTTCAATTGGTCCTGAAAGGTAGACGGCAGGCCATGTTGTAACAACAACGACATCCACACGCTTCACCAGGTTTTCACGTCAGGGGGCATAGCTATGAATTCATTATTTATATGTAATTTTTTTTTCCAGCATAATATTCAGACTTTCTGTGGAATTTTGGTCCTACAATCTCTGGTTGGAAAACAGGAAGGGCTGTAGGGTGAAGGGGGGCGCAGGGCGTGTATTCGACCAATCAGAAATCATTTATTTACATATTTTATCCACATAATGAGCTCAACAGCCAATGAGGACGCTGGCCAGCAGGAGACAGGGTGGCATGCCTTCAGATTTAATGGCCACGCGACGGAAACTTCCAATGCATTCTGACATCTCTCATAGCAAAATAAATGTGCTGTGGGTCAGGGAGTGTCTATTATGAAAATAAGAGACGAACAAGTCAATTATACTCCGCTGACTGCATCGCCAGGGGTCCTCATTAGAATGATCAGGGAGCTCCGTGATGCCGCGCTCCCCTTCCCCGCGTATCTCCTGATTAAGCCATGCAGGAATGACAAGACCCTGGTCTTTTATTTTATCTAGGGAACCGAGTGCATCTGCACAAACATGCCCATGGACTGGAATCAAATAGACACATGAGGATACACAAACAAACCTCAAAAGTTCAGTGCCTTAAAAAAAAAATCTGTAGATGTGTGAGACAGAATTTAACGGTCATGATGCATTGAGGAAAAGTTTTTGGCAGGGGATGTTGGAAACCATCATGCGCCGCCTGGACACATGGCCTAAGGTGAGAGGGCGGGGCAACGTGATGGATCCAAAAGAAAAGCCTGCGGTTTGGTGGGCAGATTTGTGCATGCTCTCGCCCGCTTGGCCGGGCCGTTTCTCAGGGCGAGGAGTCTGGGATCTATTGACAATGACAGGATCTGTGGAGACATGGTGCAGGCAGTCTGGCTTGTTCTTTCTAGTTCTTACATCGTGTGCATTAGGGTTACTAAACACAGGCTTTAATTAGTTCATCTGAGTGTTTACAAAGACGGTTACAGAGATCTTGCCTTCTCATAACACAACAGTGATTCTACAAGCTGCATATTTATAAAAATAAACTATTGATGACAAAAGGTCACTATTTTTCAGCTCTCTAAACATCATATGAAAAGACAACATCAAAATACTGACACATTTTTTGACAAAATGTTTTGCATCCAGCCTTGATATAAACAGCTAAAACACCAATTACAATTCGATAAGCACAAACTAAAATGGCCGCCCAACATATTGTCAGCGTATGTGCTCTGTGAAACACGGCTGATTTAATGACAGCTTATTTTCCAAATTCGTTCTGGCACCAAACACACTAATAAACGCACAGTCTTCCACAGAGTCCACATTCCCTGAGGTATTTTAAAGCCCCCGCGTTCGTGTTACCTGAAGGGAGATATCCGGACACACCAGATACCCTTGCATCTCAATACGCATGAAGAAAAGCAAATCTTTCCTAACCCTCTCTGCTTTTGTGCAAATTCAACACAATGGCTCAAGGCTACACATATATACATCTTGACCTCCTTAAGTTGCCAAATCATGCAGAATAAAGCAGAATATTTCGTTGCTGTCGGCCTTTATAGAAGAATATTTTTACGATAATTGGAAATTCAGTTTTCCGCAAGGGTGCGTTTGAGTAAAAGCCAGTGTTTGCAACTCAACCAACTTTAACCAGCATAACAACCTGTGTCTCATCACCATAATTGGCTTTCTGAGTTGATTTGACTGGATGACAGTTATGCCTTTAAGATTCATCTTGCTTTCTTCTCATCCAATAGTGTAACTCGGGGGCGGCGGTTAATTGGGAGACCTAAAATAAGGTCAGATTTTGGCAAATGCTGGCCTTTTCACACAACTCTATAGCCCTAACAATACGTTTACATTTTGATTAATGTCACATATAGAAAAATACACACCTGTGCTGGCAAAATGAGTTCATGAATTCACATGAACTAATTACAAGTTACAGGCAAAACTTATTTTAACAAGTTACAAGTTAAAAATGTTGATTTTGGCTTAAAGAACTATGTTCTTTAAGCCCTCATCTATTGATCCCAAAAGTAATTAAACATCTAAAATAATTATTTTTGCATCAGACAGGTGTAGCTCTTTATTTTTTTTGTCCAATTTCAGCAAATCATACATAATTTTCAAGGTTTTTTGGAGGAATGTGAAAATTACAAAAACTTTTTATGAATATTAAAAATGAAATGCTGATTTGTGACTCATTTTGTCAGCACAGATAACATATATAAATAAAAATAATAACAATATTTACATTTATATTAAATTGTATACATTTTGAAAGATTATATCCACGTATATAAATGTATTATACCCACAATCTTTGCAACGCAATGCTCTAACAATTAAGCTATAAAACCAAATACACACACACACACACACACACAATTAATAATAACAAAAATTAAAATATAGATTATATCTATATAATAATCTAGATATATTGTATATTGTAGTTATTGTTTGTGACTCAAGGGTCACATCTGCCTGTTCAGGTCATGACCTCATATAATAAGGTTAGCAAAGAGTCTCTTAACCTCCACCTACGTTCACACCTCACAAACCAGAGCAGCAACCTTCAGGGCACGCACACAGTGTTCATAATCTCACAGGAGTGCGGTTGTCACAGGAAGAGGAATAAACAGTAATCTCTCTAATGCACAGCATCTGCAGCGCACTAACTCCACTGGAGTCACTCCAGGCCAATGTTCTGTTTGCACAGTCATCGCAACCCAACGCCAGTCCAGCGGACCTCACAACACCCAACAAACAGAAAGCTCTCCCAACACAGGAAGCTCATGGTAAGAGCAGGAAAATCATCTGGAGGACAAAAACAAAATGACAGAAGAAAGATTGACTCATTACTTTTGTTGAACAGTCACATAGATTAAATCTTTGAGACAGCGGCATTCTTTCATTAAATATCAATTTGTCTCATACAGGAAAGCTAAAGACCACAAATTATTGTATTTCTTCCACAAATACCAACTATTTAATATCTGAACCCAATAGGACTATTAGTGCGATATACAATACAATACAGTACAAAGACTTATACTAGTAGCTTTTTCTAAATCACTCCTAAATCAATAAAGCTTACGAATAAAAAAACTGCATTATCTCTGCTACCTGTCCTAAAATATATACATTATTATATTTATATAACATTTAGATAATATGTTTAATGATATGTAAAATATTATGTCATGAAACTGTATTAATTTACCTAAGCTACAAATACAAGTACACACACACACAGACAGACACACAGACAGACACGAAAGATTTCCTCATTTCCAACAAATCCTCAACAAAAGATTCCTCATTAAACAAACTAATCTGCAAGCCGAGTCAGAGTCTTTGTTGGTGACTGTATTTACTGCAGAGGTGTTTATGCAGCTACCTGGTTGCGGTCTAGTGGTGCTGTGTGGAAAGCTGTCTGCTTCAGATTCTTTCTAGACATTTAACTCTGTTAATGGCCTCTCTGCTGCACCAAATTGCCCTTCTCTCCGCTCCGCCACACAGCCGTCAAGCTGATATGCTCTAATGTAAATATTTGGACCTGCACCCCTGCCCCCACCAGAAGGAGGGGAAAGAGCTTTTTAATTGATATATTGCTTCCAAACAGCTTTGGGTTTTGGGGTGAAAGGTAGAAGCCACAGCGAGAACAAAAGATCAGTTCCTAAAGTGCAGGTGTCGTGTACATGACCTTTCCTGTGTGAGAATATACATCTTTCTACCCCTCTAGATCAGGAGATAGTATGAGCCGGATTGTACACACATGGTTTAACTCGTGGACGGACCATAAACAGGTGACAGTGAGAGAATGAGAATCAGGAGAAAGATCTAAACCGGCCTCTTCAGAGGAATGACTGTTAATTCTGTTGAAACTGAATCTGTTTGGGAGTCAAACTGAGTTCATTTGGTTGCCATTTGGGTGATCAAATTACATTTACTCATTTGGCAGACGCTTTTATCCAAAGCGATTTACACTGAATTCAGGGTATATATTCCCTGGGATCGAACCTGCAACCTTTGTGCTGCTGACGCAATGCTCTACCAGTTGAGCTACAGAAACAAAGTTTTAGGCATACAATTATATTGTAACATACGTCAAAACCTTTCTGATGGAAATACAATTTCAATAAATGTTATACTTAAAAGCTGCAACGTTTCATTTTTTTGGTTTAACAAACAAAAAGTTATCAAGCAAGTCACGTTAAGTTTCACCACGTTAAGTTTACAATAATGCTTTATAACTTGAGCTGTCTTGTCCGATTCTTTAAGAAATCCAATTTTGGCTTCATTTTACCTCAACATACTTAAAGAAAAGTATGTAAAGGAATCTACAGTTTTCAAACTGTAGTTTCAAACAGCGATAATGACAGAGGCAAACGTAACAGACTGCAGCTTTAAAACAATAAAGTATTACAATATTTAATTGAGTGTCTTTTGTCTGCATATTAAACACTTCCTCCGGGTAATCTAGGTCAAAGTGTCAGGAGGCTCATTTGAGGCGTGTGGTTTGAGATTGTCTTCACACCTCTCTGTGTTTGGGCTAATGGACCATAATTACCAAATTTACTGGTCAGTAATTCAATTGTGGCTGTTTTTCCCCTCTCTGCTCCAGTGAGTTCTTGAGCTCTCGCCCTGCACTGTGTGTCATGTCCAATCAACCTGGTGTGAGACAAGACCCAATTAGCATTGTGAACTCAAAAAGGGGCCTAAAGGGGACATGTCCCGAGGATATAGCTGAACAAGACACCAGCTTTCATTCAGAGCTCTATATCAGACATGCTCACTGCACATGGTTGAGTTAAAAATGTTTCTTACAGTAAATATATTGATGGTTCATCAGTTACACTCAGTTAATCATCTTATACAATGCAGACATGGACTTAAACTTGAACTATAACTTCAAGGTATCTTTTGCCTCAGGTATCTAGTCTAAAGAATACAAAATAATAAAACTGGTTGTACATAATACAAGCTTTAAGCTGCCAAATGAACCATAGATATGCAAAAGAAGATAAACTGTATTGATCTATTTGTGGAAAACTGTGTTAGCAGTACAAAGGTTGTGGGTTCAAACCCAGGGAACACACATACTGATAAAATACCTTGTATTTTAACTGTAGGTTGCGTTGGATAAAAGCATCTGCCAAATACATAAACATTCTTCATAACCTGCTCTGAGCAAAGTGTTGAAGGCATCTCTCTCTCCATCCATCCGTTACTCTAATAATCTTTATTGCAGTGTTGAGTCACTGTTCTGAACACATTCAGATCACATCACCTCAGGCTAGTCCACACTCATAGCCTAAACTTCTAACTCGATATGATTCTGCAGGCTAGGTTTAATGGGACACCAGAGTTCCAACCCGCATCAACCAGCCCAGCGTATTAGTACCATTCAGACCCAATAACTTGCAAATCCAGCAGAGAGGTCTATCACAGGGCCTTTGCTTAAATGTGAGGTGGCATTGCTGGGCCAAAGACCTGCCTCAGTTTACCATTGCCTGTAGTCAAGGCATGTGAGATCTCCGCCCATCCTTTCTGCCCCGGGTCATCTTCAGCCGGACGACCCAGAAAGCAGCAACAGGGCTACTGTGACCCACAACCCCCTGCAGAACAGGTGTTAGGTGTCACCAAGGACATTAACGAACAAACTCCACAGAGACGCTAGAGGAGACCTTGAGAGAAGCCATGAACCAAGTACTGGCTGAGGGTAGCATCAGGGTACCAGAAGCCTATGAGCAGACATTTAACTAATAACTGTTAAGTATACACACACATCCCAACAAACCAAGTGTCTCATCTGATCAGATTACACTGATCACCACCTGCATCAATCCGTAAAACATTTCAGCCTGTTCTTTTAAATCTCACAGCTTTTCTGGTTTAAGGTGATGACTGGAGGTCCGTGACACTAAACGAGAGATTGTACTGGTACCATTGAGTGACCCAACAGAAGCAAACATATAAGAAATATCTAAAACTCTACAAGCATATTTCCCTACATACATACATGCTTCTTTTAAAACAGGTGGACTTCCAACAAATGGAAAATTAGACATGAGAAACCACAATCACACGTGTACCATCTATCAATAAGCCCCTGCAATTTTGATATTATGCACCAGAACAAGTCTATTATTGTTATGACAGCCCGGTGATCCTGGAGCCTGGTTTCAATTAAGCCGCTGGGTGTTTACAGGTATTGTGCTGGACTTGTTATACTCATGTAGCCGACGCTCTTGGCTATTATACCAGGCCACAATGGTTAATGAGCTATCTACCCATGAGCACCGAGCAGAACAAATAGACAATGTGCTCTTCTCTCCTACGAAACTCTCTCATCTAATACATACACCCAGACAATACGCTCCACCTCTGCCACCTAACACACCAATCCAAGACCAACTACTGTAAATATAGGCCACTGCGAGATCTCTCCTTTGATCTCTGTTTGCATTTCAACATCAAATAAACTGACCTAACCTTCTCCTTGGGCCATTTAAATGATAATGGGTAGCAGGGACCGGTTTGCAAGTCCATTCATCTCAAGGTCAAGAGGGTGATCAGATATGCTTCCTCCGGGTTAGCATGAGGCAACAAATGCGGTTTTAACCAACCAAATGCATATTTAAGTGAATTCGGTCACTGTATGATCCCATAAGGGATGCGGTGTCCACAACTGATCTCGGGAGTGAAACAAAGCTCTTCAAGACTGAATTTCTTAAGGTGAATGGCAAGTTTAAATTCAAAATAACTGCTGTAGGGACAAGCTATACATGTTGCACCATCAACTTAGCCAGATAACATATTGGCCGGACTTGTTTTCTGTTTGCAGATGGACATTTCCTGCAAAATGCATATATGAAGCACACATATAAATAATAATTTCATTATCATAAACTTTGATATTTTATTTTAAAACCAGAAAGTTGACAGATTGACACATGCCAGACCAAAGCTTAACTCCTAATGTTTCACACACACCAAAGTTCAACTAAGTGCTTATTAAGTTTATACACATCGGTAAACAACATCAAATTAATGTATACTTCATTAAAGAACAATAAATAAGCCAGACATGCCCTTGTCACAAGTTGTACAAACCCTTCAGTATGAGAACATCAATTCAAGTTTATTTCTAAAGTACTTTCCCAGTGTGCATTGGTGCAAAATTAGCTTTAAAAGAAAATAGCGACATGCAGCAACATTCATAGCAGTTGTCATATGAACTGCATGCATACAGTAAACAGACATTATTCTCACATGCCTTTCTGATTGCCTCATTTTGTGACATCTGATGACTCTAGACTTTAAAACTTTGCACATACAGACTGCCTGACCAAATACCGTGGCCCCTCCAGCAGGTAAGGAGATATTTACATGCCATAAGTGATACAGAGAAAGCGCCACCTTGCCCCGAACTGCCACATCAAAGCAGGCCTGGTTATTAACGGGGCATGAAGAGCACTGGAGATCTCACTCGTACCACACGCTGCCTCTGACTGATCTGCAACAAACACGCGCACAATATTTTAAAGGTCTAATTCTGACATTAATATGAGGGCCTGTCCGTCATCCAAGCCTCTCACAATTCATTAAGCAACTTATTGGCCAAAAGATATAACATGCATGTTAATGTAATGGCCTTTTTCGTTAGGGGAAAATTATATTTTATTAAAAAAGCTTTGATGTTCAGAAAACTTGGCAGTCAATCCGTTTGCAATGAATTACGGCATTAATGATGAATAAAGAAACAATGAGGAAGGCTATTGTTTCAGACACATGCATGTTAATGCGCTCCATTAGAATGCATGTAATCGTTTCACCAAGCATTAAAGCAGACCGGCTCGCGGTCGGTACAGGTGATTTCTGAGCCCTTTGTCTACACCAACCTGCTGCTGAGGTTAATCTGATCACAAGTTGTGCGTTTAGTAATACAAAACTTGACATTTAACACTGCAAAACAGGTTGAACAATTACGATGTCTAGTTTTGTCCGTCAAAACCACTTGCTATTCGTTAAATACTATTTAAACACAAAACCACCCAAACGTCACCTGTAAACAAGTCTTGGGCGATGGGTTACGTAACTAACTATAACTATGTTCTTAGCACGTCAACAGGTTACAGCAATTTCCTCCCACACCTTCCATTAACATGCAAACAAACAAACTCTGATGGGGCTGTTAAAACCCATTTTAGGGATGACAGCATGATTACGTTTTGCAAGCCTGAGTGTGGAGGCAAGCTGACATTTATACAGTGCAACAGAAGTGATAGATTGAGGTCACACGGAAAAACGTGTCTTGGTTTGTCGCATTTTCAGCATGTGTTGATCCATCTGGACCGGGAGGCTGGGTGATCAGCACAAGCCACACGAGCATGTGCCGGGCGGAAAATGCGCAATGTTCGCCATGCTTTTGCGCAGTCAAATCAACATTTGTGCCCCGCTAAACATTTTCACGGCAACTTCACACAAACTGAACATGATGCTTATGTGCAAGAGCAAAGCTGAGGTGGTACGTGTTTGTAAATACGCCTCGATTTAGCCTAAAATATCAAGTTTACTACATAAGTCTAGAATAAAATGACGATATAATCATACTGTAGTTTTAAAACGTCATCGTTTTAGTCCTGAAACTGTCACGTACATAAAGAAAAGCAGATATACGTGACGTAAACAACAGCTTGCATTTAATAAAGTTGCTTCTTACTTTGATTGGTGGGTTTAGCGTGTTTTTGCACCGTCCTTCTTGTGATGACGTATTTACTATCGTATCATCCCGGTTTGCGCAAGAAATGTCGAAGAACAATCGTGGATGTGACGTAATAAAGTTTGTCTATTTAGAAAACGTGCGTCGATCTTTCATTTTATAATAGCCAATAAGCTTTAGTGACGTCACATTCACGTAACATGATTCGTCACAACAGTTGGATTCGTAAAAAATCGTTTCCTTCACAGATGCAAAAACACTTAAACGTATTTACTTAACAAAATGCAATTTGTGATTTAATTAAATCTAGGAAAAAAACAACTTTATACTTTTACTTGGAAACAGATGTCACTAGTGTCCGGCCAATCGCAATCCGTGTTTCGTATATGTCTGGTTCCCTTAATTTTGCAATTGTGAATCTAACAGGGCCACATAGATAAACAACAAGCATCTCAACAGTAAATAAATACTACAACAGCGAGTCATTTAGCATCTCTAAGTGTTATCTAAATGTTATCTAAGTGTTATCTAAGTGTTATCACGCAAGACGAGCACAGCGTCTCACCAAGAGGAGAGGAAATTAATGAAACGCGACTTTACTTCGTGCTCACACTTGTCATCTTGTATATCAGCCTTTCACACACATAGCGAGAAGCCTGTACCAATTAACCAAGCATTTGTCAGGCCTTTCAGTCTCGCTTGGTTTCTGTGCGTGGTACCCGCCCGAGAAACAACAGGCTGTCGGGCAACCTGCGCCCACGAGTGCCTTACAGGCGCAAACCTGCGCGTCCATCTCCACACAGGTTTAATTCAGTCTAAAATAAGGTCATGTGTCGGAGAGAGAAACTGTCAATGCTAAATAGCTTTACAGACTTTAAAACGGGTGTTTCCCGAAGTTAATGAAGGAAAAAGATGGGATCACATTGTTAGCGATAAAATGCGTAAAGGGCAGAGGAGTTATAGTTCATAACTATGGCGTAATGTTAATGAATATCTGACGTCTTTGAAATCTATACAAAAATTCCTTCCAGGTAAATCATTTTGTAAAAAATCTTTATGCATATGACACATGATATTTAAGTGAATGAAAAGCTGATATAAGTCATGCATTTGGCAAGTATAGTAATGAAAAGAGCCTTCAAATTCGGTTTCAGGGTCATTTTTCTGACCCGACCATAATTTACATTGAACCGTTTAAACGTTTGTATCCACATAGGAGGAAAAGCAAAGCGTTACAGCGCAGTTATATTCAGTGTATGCATAGGCCACAAACATTAAAATACAGGGTACGTAACATTCACAAAAGGAAATAAGTTATTTAAGCTTAATATTTTTCCAACGCTATGGCAAACACAAAGTCAGGAATTTAGGCAGTAAATGCCCCCTACTGGTCAAATCACTTTAGTCTCGTCTAGACCTCCAGCAGGTTGTTCATCCAACCTGTTTAACGTATGAAACATGACATTTTCTCTTTATTTTACACTAATATACACAACAACACGCAGTCAGTTCTGTTCTCCATCTGTACAGACAGTTTATAAAGGCTCTTTGTATCTATTACAACAAAAAATAGATACAATTACTATTTTATCTGCAAAATAAATGAATAGAATTTCAAATTAAACGTTAACAAATAAGAAAAACCTCAACATGTTAAGAGAAAACACACTTGTGTCATACATTTTAATAGCTCATATGTACAACGCAATTCATTTGTGTGTTATATACATAACAAACAAGCAACCAAACCGTTGAGCTGGAAATAACAAAGTCTCAATACCATATGAATCAAGTTGCAAACAAGGTCAAACAATGTCAGCAGACAGCCACCATAGTCCAGAATGATGTTTCAGAGTCTGAGGTTGAGGCTGTTATATAACATGTGATTTGATCTCAGACAGAGGCACTGAAATCACTGACAAGATCAATTGTACAACAGCTTGTGACTTATAATATCAGTGTTATTGAAATGCTGAGACACAACAGGCTAGGTTGACCCTCAACACTGTTATTGACAAGCATGTGAAGTCCAGCACACAGTAGATTGTATTTAAAGGATTTCTGCATGTTTATATTTTCTGCATATTTCTGCATCTGTAAATGAAATCACGCAGAATGAACTTACATTCTCATGCCTCAACACACACAGTAATGTACAGTTGCAAAGCAATCTTTACTAAGATCAAATGCATTCCTGATATGGTGATTTTTGCTTTAACATCCTTTGAATTATTGATCTTACAACAACACATTTATCAATACTATTATATCAATAACATTACAAAGCAAGCTACATAAAATCAAGACCACTAGGGCAATATTATATTATATTAAGCAGTTTGTACATAACTTATTCTCCTTGAACACTATTATTATCATCAATATGATTGTTCAGTGTTTATTCTCGTTAGATATTAGTCTGCTGGATAAATTAATGCAATATAAAAATTGCTCAGTGCCCCTTCATATTCACAAACGCACAAAAACTTGCTGTGACAACAATTACTAAACATAAACACCAGAGGGGGCAAAAACATCACAATACACAATCAACACCAGCAGGGTATTTACAGTACAGGTCAGTTGTAAAAAGACATGCAAATACTACATGCACACATTAAATGCACTATACCTGCTTTATACAAATACTTCGCAAATTATTTAAAATAAATATAATTTCTGTGTAAAGAGTTGTGCATTTTTACACCTGTTACTTTTAAAGTCAGTGTGATTCAGTGTAAATTGGGATTAAAAACTAGAGCGAGGCTGGATTTCCCGTTCCACACTCGGCATGCTGGGTGTGTCCCGGCAAACCAGTCTGTGGCGAAAATGTCCACTAAATAGAATATAGATGAAGGGGTTTATACTGCTGGCCGCGTAGCTCAGACACACAGACAGGTAGTAGCAGGTGTGGTATGCTAGCGATGGACGACGTACGCTCAGGTTAACAAGTTGCAGCACGTGGTACGGCCCAACACTGACCAGGAAAACAGCCACCAGAACCAGAACCATTTTAGTGAGCCGGACCATACGCTCTCGGGGCAGGCTAGTGCTATACCTGACAGAAAGTGTGAAGATATACAGAAGAATATTCTGTTATATGTAGCCCAATTTTTAAATTAAAAATTAATCTTGTAGATTTTAACAGATGCTATTATACAATATAAACAGTATTGAAGGCAAACTCACCTGTGAGCTTTTTTGTTCTTGCGATACATTCTCCAGGTGTAGCAGAGGATCAGTATGTAGCAGGTGAGAATCAGAGGTAACGGCAGGAAGAAGGAGGTCACAGTTTGGTAGAGTGTGTACCTGCAAACACAAGAACCTGTTGAACACATTATCTCAATCTGGGCCTGTGAAAAAAGGCTGTTTTAAAAACACATGCACAAACAATTACTGTATGTACCACAATGATGACTGACAGCTTTCTCTGCAAACAACAGTTTAAAGTTCAGGGTGAGACAATTTTGTTTTACATTGTTTTGCTATATAAACAGGAAACTGGGACATGCAACAAATATACCATGTAAACAACAATTTATTTCTATGTTTGACTATTTCTATTTCTTTTCTATGAAAGATTGTGACACAATAGCGTCAAGGATACAAGCAGCTAGCGCATTCTCAGCTAACAATTGTGAGGTTGTAACAGTTGTTATAAAAACATTTTCCTAACATTTCCAGTGAGCAACAAATGATTAAAGATGTTACTTTGAATGTTAACATTTTTTACATAAATACATATACATAAACATATATGTATATAGGAGGAAACTCAGATCTGTGGTGTTGATTCTATATATGCACAAGTAAAGCAGAACCAATTACCAGAGCACCTCTTTAGGAGAGACCAGATTGAGAGAACAGCTCTCCAGTCCGTCTCTGAACCGGATCACTTTGGAGTGAATCCAGGCCGGCAGAACCATGATGAAAGATGCTGCCCACACAAAGAGGTTAATTCGAATTGTCCTGGATCTTGTTCTGAGGCTCAGCAGGCGAAAAGGATGAACCAGGGCCAGATATCTGTCGTAAATCAATAGTCTGCAGTTAGCACAAATTATATCAAGTGTAAACCAAAACCGTTCCCAAGTTTGTGGCAAGGTTGCCCTCTGGTGGCTAGAATCATATCTATCATAACAATACTGTTGCTTACGTTCCACAACTTATCTGCCACTTAATAGCCTTATACCTTATAAAATGCGTATGTTTTAGGAACAATATAGTCACTATAGCTCCCAATGTGACAAGTTACCCCTGTGCCCCCCTTTCCACACCCCCCCCCCATCTCAGATCTGCTACCATGCACAGTTGTTAAATTTAGCATCAGTGATTCAGAGAGATCATGTTATGTTTATATTGAATATTTATAACAGTATGAATCTGTACATTCATTCACTTATATAAGAATCATAACCATAAATCAACCATTTCTCAACGCTCGAGGATGAACACGGTCTAACTGATTTAAATCAGAAATTTGATAAGGAGGAAATGAATCCATTTTTAGTTAATTTATCTTTTCTAGTCACATTGAAATGAACCTTGAATCTTGTGTGAACATGTTAATGGATACTAGCAGGGGTTTTGTAGGCTGTAAGCTCTGATTAAAGAGTTCAAAGCATAAGAAGTCGCTGTCAGCTTTAACTCACCCTGATGTTTATCCAACCTGCATGACTTTCTTGTTTTCAGGAACACAATTCCAAAGAATGTAAAGAATGTGATGCTGTTATTTAGTCTATATAATGAACGTGAATGAAGACTGAGCCAGTCCTGTCAGTTTATATTCTGACAAACATCTGACTTTCCATTAAAGAGAGTTAATGACACAGATTTTATTAACTGAGTTTTCTGATGGAATATTCCTTTAATCTTTAACTTATTTTCAATTATTTCCTCTTCAATGTTTTAAAAACACTTATGGTAATATAATTTGTGTCTGTCTGGAGTTTCTAGCAGCTATATATGTTTTAAACAGATATTTTTCTATGATTGTTGTGTATACAGAGAAAGAATTTCAACTATATTTATCCTACTCATTAAAGTAATTTATGTGGCAGGATTTTGAATAGAAAGGAATTACATTGGGAAGTCGTTCAAGCCCCATTATTGCATCAGCCTCAAATGGGATAATTATCCTTAATTATAATAATTGGTTACAAACCTGTCAAGACTCATAGCGGTCATGACAGCAGCACATGCCACCTGGTTGCAGTTATCCAGGGATGTGATGATCGTGCAGAGGGCGCTGCCGAAGACCCAGTGCCCCCCACGCGCCCACTGGTGAATCAGGAACGGCATGACGGTCACGTGGACCAGGTCAGCCACAGCCAGGTTACCCACATACACGTCCGGTACCGTCTTCTTAGCAGACCTGCAAAAAAGACACGAGGGGCTTGTAGTGATCGCGGGTCGTAATGAAACAATGGTTGCAAGCAGCACTTACAACCTGTTACATAATCTTGGTAAAACGACCTGTTAGGTCATCATTGAGAAGAACATCTATTGGAGGGATATTTCATGCAAATCTTATGAGACGTTGTCCATAAAACTCCCAGAAATGTCCATAAAACTCCCAGAACAGCACATGTACCTCATAATAGATGTCAGCTTGTTTGCGTTATTTTTTTAATGGACATTTTTATCAATTGTGTAAAAGCAGTTAATATTATATATAAATATAAGTGATTTTTTTACATTTATTAATAACGTATTAACAACATATGGTAAACTAACTGGTAGAGCATTGCGTTTGCAACGTAAAGGTCGCGGGTTCGATTCCCAGAGAATACGAATGCTTACAGTTGTATATCGTTTGGATAATAGTGTCCATAAATAAAAAGCACAATCAGATTTTTTAGGCTATTGTCTTTTATAAACGATAAATGAAAACGAAGTAAATAAAAGATAAATAAATCAAAAGCAAGTTTTTTCATCCACCTGCAAACCTACCGTAAAATAGTTACCAACACAAGAACGTTTCCAACAAGCCCGGTGGTGCAAAGAAACCCAACAAATGCGGGAAGGATTTTGGTTTCCGTGACGTGAACAATATTATAAGATTCATCCCCTCGGTATCCCGACACTGTCTCGTTAGTGCGCGACCCATTTGCGTCTAATCTGAGCGTTAAGTTCCAAACAACAGGTTCAAATTCCACCATGGCGAGGACTTCAGCAACGGAGAACCGAGCCAGAGGCTACAGATGTGCAAATAAACCCGTTTAGAGGATCATTTGAGTTTCATTGTACGAGGACAATGCGGTGGAATTCATCACTGGTACTTAAACATCTGTATCTTCATTGCGCACCAGCGTCTCCACTTGTGCCAGTGCGCGCACACTTTTGCGCGCTACCCATGACGCACTCAATCTCGATAACTGGACAGGTTGCAGTCTTTTTTTTATTATGATCTTCTTCTACCATTGAAACAATACTACATTAGATGTGCCACGAATAAATGTATGTACATTTGAACCGAAGTGACAACGGGACAGACGCGAAGATAAACATAGAAAACGCTTTGGGCAAAAACAGTGCGATATATAATTAAATCATCTAAACGAAAGTATACAGGAAAAGAAAATGCATTGTATTTGTGTGGCTCTTGTATTTTGCTCATGTTAAATTGCCATATTTAAACCATTGAACCTTTTTGGGCATTGAACCTTTTTGTGGGTTGGACAGCACAGACATAACCCACCTACCACCACGTCAAACTCTCAAGGTTAAACTGTAAAGAAAATTCCCTGTATGATGAAAGCAAACCGTGGTTTCAGTAAGCGTTCCCAAGAGTTACCTTGGATACACCCGCAGACGCGCCACAGTGCGTAAGTGCGCCGTGCAGGATACAGGCAGCATAGATCGTAAACTCCTCCCATCCAAACATGAGACAAACATACGTAGACTGACAACTTTTTACTGAAGATTAAAGCCTTAAAGGTACGTGATAGACTTAAGTTTTCACTCCCTGTATGCTGTTTGTGCTATATAAATAAATCTATAACATGGCCTTGTAAATAAGGGACAGCACATCTCCTATATAATTATTATACAAATCCCATAATTTGCCACTGTAGAAATGACGCATTTTCGCAGAAGATAACGAGGATCGTGACATTACACACAGTGATATCCATATACGTCGTGGGTGTTCCCAAAGGAAGCACCAGACTGGTGCCGCACCATAGCGCTACACGTAATAATTTGGTTGTTAGTGCTGCAGGTGGCAGTAATGAAGAGATTCTCAAGGAACTGGGAAGCAAACAGCCTAAAAATAGAACCAAATACTGTGTACATATGACTCTGTCCTATTAATGAGAACCAATGGTCTGCACAGCACAGTGGAGCAAATGAACCAACAGAAACACAATTCCTTAATGGGATTTTGCATGTACTGTTAGTGGCATTTTTAATAAACTAAGGTCGGATTTTAGAGAGCATTATCTAGCCAGAGATTCTTCTGTGATTCTAAATGCAGTATTACATAATGTTTTATTTTCATTGCTATTTATTAATGGCAAATTTTAAGATGGCTTCTTTTCACATACAACAGATATCGACAGAAAATCGATCATACGTCACATAAACCACCACAAATCTGTGTAGTACAAGCCGTTTTCACTAGAAATCAATAGAAATTTTACAGCTTGTACCAACACAAAACTTGAAAAAAACAGTCAGCGAACCCAGTTTTGCCCTCTGACACTGTTGCCTTTAACTTTCTCACTAGGGGCTCAAAGACAAAGTCTTCCAAGAAAGTTTCTCAGTATAAATACTGCACAGCACTGCAAAAAACTGACTTGATCAATTTTCTTTGAAACGGGTAAAATAATCACCACAAAGCCTTAGCTCAGCTCTCTGACCACGTTCAATTCAATTTACATTCATTTGTATAGCGCTTTTACAATGTTATTTGTCTTGTGGTTGTAATTGAATCTCAAGACATTACATTCGATAAAGTGGAAATCCTTACAGTCTAAACCTTGTGCAGACATGGCAACTACAAAACATTTTTTGCTCTATTAGATCACACTGCAGTAAGGGATACATACTTCACAAGCATCACTTTATAAATCTGACTCAGAAAGTCTTGGAAAGGTTTTTGATACAAGCATCAGACAGCATCAGCCTAAATGTTCCAGGATTCTATGATGTGTAATTTCCAATGCAATTATCCAAAGACTTCTAATGGGACATGGGACTAAAATAACAGCACGTTTAATATTATAAACTTCTTTCCTATCGTAACACTTACATTGAATAATTTAGCAGACACTTTCGCATATATGAGGAAATGCACAAGTTTGTATCACACAGGAACTAGCGATATTAACAGTAACTCAATAGCAGGCCAAACCAGAGACATATTACAGCAGATATTTAACAGCTTAAGCAAACATTTTTCAACTTCTGGTACCAACTGATCTGTTAGTGCAGAGAATGATGCATGAATGATTAATGATACATGCATCAGATATCACATATTTTTCTATAAATCATCAAGGTAAGTATTAAACTCGCTTGATAATTAATAATGCTTTATACTTAAATAGTTCTTTAAATAACTTGACATGAATGTATAATTAAAACCATAGAGTTTATATTAGAATTATGTTTATATTAAGATTATGTCCCCACATTCACCCTATTTAACTCACACAGCTTGTCAGCACCATAATTAATGCCACTGGCAGGACAGGGAATTGTTTATTTTACATTAAAATTCAACAAACAATCCGCTATGCTAATGTCACAGCTATGGCACAGTGGGTAGTACCTGTGCTACTGACACACGCAAGCTGTTGGGATCAAGCTACTCAGGTCTGAATCCAGCCTGCATTATCTCTCAGTCCTACTCTTAATCTCTTCCACTTATTCCTGCCTGATCTTCCATAAAAATGCATGTCACGCATCAACAACATCATACTGAAAGAAAAATGAATCATATTAAAATGTTTTTTTTTACTCCGATTATTTCTGCTCTTCGTTACACATTTTTAAACCCATCTGATCAGTTTTCCCCATACAGTTTGTAGCAATGACAGACGCAACAAGTTTGTGATAAATGACAACATTTTTATTAAAGATATATTGGTTTGCAAACAGCATTCATGTTAATAATCACTTACACTTGCACATTTAAAACAAATACGTCTGTAAATCAGTGTATGTCTTGTGGGATGGTCAGAGCTTGCAGGTCTGAACTGTCATGGCGTTTTCAGGCCAGCTGTACGTGTCCACCGCAAACTCTTCATAGTCTGTGCTGTAGACGAGCGAGCGAACGAAAGCCTCTTTATCTTGTGGCTCTGGGTGCAGCGTTGCCATGTTGTGTTTATACGCGTATTCAATGATCTGTCAAGGTGCAAAACAGACAGAGACCCTTGAGATTTAATTTATCTATAAGTCTTGTGCATATCAAGTTAGTCACACCAACCTTTACAGCCAACTGGACCGAAACTTCCCGAATGCTGCTGAGAGGAGGGTACAGCCGTCCCTCTGCCAGATCTTTTTCAGTCACCAGCTCCGCAATAGCCTGAAAAAAACAGGCAAAACTAATGCTTACCATTGATGATCACTTTAAGCACTATTACATAATTGCCTTGGACCCACACATACAAAAAGCTTGAAGTTAATTAGTCTCCTTGTTTGTTTTCCGTTAGCCTTGCAGTTAATATTCTCCCGTTGTCCAGTTGTTTACAGACATGGGCTGTTTAAAGTAATAAATGGGTTTGTTGTGTCTGTGATTGTCTCAAGAACAAGCAGCAGACAGTAACAATTACTAAAGCTTTATCTGCGTCTCTCTGATGTTTGATTTCATCGACGCCGGGACAGAAAAACGATACTTTGATTTGACTGGTGCAATATTATCAGAAACTCTCACTGCTCTAATTAAGAACAACTGACCTCAAAACGAACTTCTTTTTGTAAATGCAAAAGTCAATGGAAAATACATACATTAAAAAAATCCATTGCACAATAAAAATCTTTACAGCTACACCATCAACAGTAGATTCTCAATATTTTCAATATTCTCAATACATTGTTCATTTAATCATTTGCATTAAATAAACATCAATCAGTTTAGTAATTACAGACTGAAGGATCCAAGTATTATTCTTATTGTATTATTTATTTGATAAACACATCGCCTAAATGCAAGATTCATAACAGCCCCTCAGGGGCCCCCAAAATGACGTCTCGAACTCGAACCCAGACCAAAATCACTGAAGAACACAAAAGCATCAAGTGTCTTTTACTCATCCTTTTGTCACTGCAAACCTGTATGACACTGAAGAAGATATTTTGAAGTATGTTGGTAACCAAACAACAGTGGCACCCATTGAATAAATGATGGGAATGTTATTTTGGGTGTTTTATCTTTTTAAATGGAGAGGAAAAATGAATTCAATCTTAGAGCTTAGTTACCTTATGTCATTGATTTACAGGGTAGGGAGAGATCTCAACAATGTTACAAACTGGGCTCTACTTTAGTCAAACACCAAAGTCTGCAAAGGTCAGAGATTTCAGAACTGAAAGATTTCACATCAAAGTCTTCCTTAAACCAAAGTATATGAGCACCTGAGCTCATAAAATGACCTCCGGAGAGTCAGAAAAGCTAAAGAAGGGTTAAATAACTTCGGTTAAGTAGACAGAGAGATTTTATCACCTCAGCCGTAACAAGGAAAATATCCTCAGGAATATGTCTCATGGCACACGCCGTGACCCCCAATCCCACTCCAGGAAACACGTAAGCATTGTTGCCCTGACCAGGGTAGAACTTCCGCCCGCCCGGAAGGGTGACCGGATCAAAGGGACTTCCGCTGGCAAATATACCCCTTCCCTGAAACACAACGGTAAACAACAAAAATTTAAAACTTGTATGCATCTTCTTAGACAAACATTTACAGAAACTTTCTCCATAATGACCTCCGTGAGTGTGTAGCACTGCTCAGCGGTGCACTCTGCCTTGCTGGTGGGGTTGCTAAGAGCGAAGATAATTGGTCTTTGGTTAATATCTGCCATAGCTTTGATGATGTCTTCAGTGAAAGCTCCTGCTATGGCTGCCACCCCTGAGAAGATACAGAAGGAGATAAAGAAGGTTTAGAAAATCCCCACCCTAATTTTAAGAATGTTTCCATAATGTTTCCATTAGTAATGTTAGCTAACATTCTGAGAATGTTCCCTATTAGCAGGCTTGTGTCACTGCAGTATTTCTCAGTAAGTCTTTGCCTCATGGATGTACCAGCGTGAGACGGCAGGGTTGTGAACAGCTGCAGTGCTTATTGTGGTCTTCACACAAGTTCACCGTAATTCAGACCCACAAGCACAACGTGAAATGAGACCAGCGGGGGAAACAGAATCAAACAGAATCAGAAACTGTGGTTGTGAAAACAGCCCCTAGTGTTTTAGGGGCTGCTGTGATTGGCTAGTTGAAATATAACACTATATGGTATATCCATTTATACACTATCACATTCATTTACATTACATTTATTCACTTAGCAGACTTACAGTTAATTCAACCTTCAACCTTTGCGCTGCTAACCCAAAGCTCTGCCAGCTGAGCTACAGGAGGACATTACAATAACCGTATATACTGTATATACGTGTGGGTGTGTGTAGGTATATGTATGTATATAACACATACTAATATACAGTATACGTACCAATAATAGCAGTGGGCTTGAGATTCATCACAACCTCCTCAAGCTTCTTCATCTGTGTGTGTTCATGAGCGAATCTCTCTTTCTCATGGGTGAGGTGATCTCGACCCTGAACCACATACAGACAGGAGGGGAGATGAGATTACTGGAACATTAGATACTAGATTACAACAGAAAAGGTGTTTTTAACAAAACATGACAATAGGTAACATTTATGTTATAGAAGTATCTGCAAAAGAAAGAATATATTATAAACAACAGATCCAGTAATGGCTCCGATACCGCATACCCTACCTGTAATTATTGCAAATCCTTGAGGATTTATGGTAAATCATTTTAATAATCACAATGATAATTGTAAAGAACTTGTTTTGCACCTTCACAATAAGTCCTTTAGAGTCCACCATCCAGATCTTTTTCATACACTGTTCTCGCGGAAGCCCCTCCTTCTCCATCGCCATGACGATGAGCTCGGCAATGCCCATTGCGGCCTGATAACATGAAAATGCTTCACCAATGCATTCATGCTAACATACAGCCAAATGCGTCTCAACAAGCAACATTTCTTCATTCCTTTTTACATTTCAGGCTGTTAGTTATTTGAAAAATGAATTATTAAAAATGCCTGAGGCAGCAGTGAGTGTTATTTAATATTTAATTTAGTATTTAGTTTCATTTGTACCGTGTTTGTTTGTCATGGTTCAACTCTACAGTGTTAGTTAAGAACCAAAGAACAGCTCCACAGACACAATAAAATTCCCTTATTGAGAACGGAAAATTGATGTACCGGCCTGAGGTTACTGGTATTAAACATCAGATAATTATCAGACAGGCTAAAGAGACTTACACTTAATTTGCACTTTAAAGCCTGTTTACACACACTTACCTCGCCAGCCCCCTGAAACACGATGGTGTGATCTGACATTTTGCTCTTTGTAATACGAAGAGCAGCTAGCAGACCGGCCACAGCCACCGCTGCAGTACCTACAGGACAGGAAACACATCAGATATAAGATCACCTGTTCTGATCTGATCTCACAGGTGAGAGCTGACAGATCTCTCAACAAGAAACTCTGGTTTGAGACTTAACTTGATTTCTATAGGTTTTCTGTTTATTAGACTCAGATCTGTTTAGCTGTTTATAGATGAATAAAAAACACATTAAATCACATTTTGACCATCGTGAGTTAAATAACATTCTAATGTGGTTTAAAGTTTGATTAAAATAAAAAAAAAGATTTTTAGGAATGCGTCACAATCTTAACAGTCTAAACGTATTTCAAGCAGTTTATCGTTATTCCAAACATGAATGTTTTCTTCATATCCTTTTCTTCATCCTACTTTTTCTGCATGAACTTCCCATTTGGCATAATTTTCAGTTTTCCATCCACCACACTGATAGCTGTTCTCCGTTGTTTATTGGCATTATACTGATCTCACGTCACTATAGCAACCACTAGAGACACCGGATATTGATCACACTGTCTGATCAGATGAATCTTATTTCATTACTTACACAATGTCAGTGTGAACTGGGACTTCAGGAAAATCTGAATTACAAAAATCTAAACAAAAATTACGTTTTTTCTCTAAAAAAATGATTTTGCCATTTTTCAAAACCCCATTGAGAAATTAAAGGTGGATTTGGCATGGAAGAGAGATTTGTCGTGAAACTCACTCATTTATTTTATGTATGTATTTATACATTAAAAAGCAATTAATTATCTAAACACCACAAATTTGCTTATGGAGCCATCATTGCATGAGGGAATGAGCCAATCAGAGTGGGAGATTGGGTTTAAATGAACCATTTCCAAATTCCTGTCTTCTGTAATCCGGTTTTAATAAAACTGGCAATGTTACCGCATATAAATCACCTATGAGTTACAGTCACAGCTACAATACATTAAACGTGACTTTAAGTGATCCAAATCCTTTATAATACTGTAGGGATGCATTCGCAGTGTTTTAGTATGTGATGTGTTTGTACCTTGAATATCATCATTAAAGGTGAGGTACTGGTTTCTGTATTTGTTCAGGAGGCGGAAGGCGTTTGTGTTGGCGAAATCCTCAAACTGAATAAGGCAGTTCATCCCATACCTATATAACAGAAACATCCATATATTGTATTTATTTAATTCAATACAAAGTCAGTCTTACTTGGTCTGGCTTTGGTACTCACAGAAAGACAGTTATTTGTGTATTTACACAATATAAATGAAATTAACCAAACCAAACACTCAGTTCAGTTCACAGCCAGTTCTAAAACTTTAACCAACCCGCCACTGAACACATTGTAGTTCATGTGGAAGACTAGTTAGTTGCACTTTACTTCAGCCTGCAGAGGGGGCCATTTAACTGCTCCTCAGTTCATTACATGCAGGGTGGAACCGGGTGTTCAATCCTGAAGGGTTTTAAACCCCCCTTTTCTGTAGGGGCCTAACAAATACTGTAGTAAACTACACCTGTGGCTACTCATACCTTCAGCTGGTCATGTGATCCCAGCATATAAGCCCCTATGAGGTGACCCACTTCATGTGAAATAAAACAGCTTTTACTGGAGTGTGACTGGAGTATTCATCTCACAAGTATAATAAACAAATAAAATAATTTAATTACTTTTTATTGTCTTTTCAACCTTCTTAAAGAAAAAAAACTTAGTCAGACCTTCTTAAAGAGCTCAAATACCTTCTGGAGCCACTGGATATTATTAAAGCAAACACAAAAATCTGACATGGACCTCTATGGATTTCTAAACTGACCGCAATATTTCCACTCCTCAGAACGGAGTGATAAGGATTTACCACCGATTTCCCTATGGAGAGAAAAGGCCACCATCAGCTTCTAACACAATATCAGAGCATCCAGACCCCCAGAAACTGGAAGCAGGATATGTAAACACAGCAATATGCCACTGCAGACGAAAGACCTGTCATTCAACTCAACACAAGAGTACTAGTGATCAGCATTTTTGTCTAGAGCAACAGTGAATTTATATCACACAAACACACTGGGGAACTCTCCGTATATTAAATGTGACAGTTGCCTCTTGATACATCCATCTCTGTTTTTTTTTCACTCCCCCAAACTCATCATTCATTTCAGCTTCAGAAACAAGTTGACAAATGACACTTTCTCTGGGGAAGGGCTGACTCCAGTCCTGAAAATAAAAACCTACATGTTTTTGCTCCAACCCCAATCAACCGAGCTAATCGAGCTTTTTAGAATTACTTGTGTTTGATTATGGTTGGAGCAGGACACAGGTCCTCCAGGACTGGAGTTAAACAGCCCATATCAACCACTGAGGTGGCTATTTGCAATCTTACAGAAAACAGTATCTGCATAAATAAAAATGGCCTTTTCTTACCATATAGAAAGCAAACAAATAAGCTACAGTATTAAGGACAGTACAAGTAATCCACAATTTGCTAGTATGCCTGTAATTTAATTGAGATATCTGGCAACCACAAACAGACCACCAAACATCCCAGAGGCTCATATTTGACCCACAGACCCCAGTTAAATAGGCAGATCACATATTAACAAAGACTGTTCCACTAGGAATAAACCACACAAACTGAATAATTTATACTCTACCATATATCTACGACCAAAAACTCTCACAACTCTCTCAAAGCTGAAAAAGTTATTGCAGTAAAGTTAGTAGAACTTTTTTACTCTTTTGCATATCATAAACATAAAAGTGTTACTATTCTAAAGCGTCAGTTGTCAGCTTAAGGTTTTAAAAACGTTACAGAATGAACCTGAATGAACTTTTTTAAAACAGTTCTGTTACTTAATACAAACGTTAAGGAAACATTCTTACAACCTAAACTTGCTTAGATTTATAATAATGCAAATCAAATCTGTTGAAATCAGGTCACATGACAAGCCATGCAGCTACAGAGACTGCAAACGGCAACAAACTGCAAGTAATAAAAACTGTAGCGCCGGGTGGACGGTCAGAAAAACACCATAAACTTTTGATTGTTTTCAGAAACTTTCTGGCTCTGCAGCGCCTCCTGGTGCTCAAGGCAACGAGGTTAACCGAGTTACAGAATCTCTGCCTGCAGTTTTCTGCAGCTTCAAACCTCTGCCCTGAAACTTTGCTCAGATCTGTCTTCATAATCAAACCTCAGTCTAAACTCTGACATCTCTGCAGGGAGAGTTGGGTAGGAAGTCTAGGGAGACTGACAGAGTAATTGCCCATGGATTTGGAGGAGAACTTGGCAGTTATAAATAGTCAGAGAAAGTGAGTCATAAACCCAGCATGCTCTGAGGATGGAGATGAATGAGATCATAACCTCCTGGTCCGGCCTATCAGCACCACACAAGCATTGCAATAACAACAAACATCTCCATTAACTTACTGTGTAATAGAGAATTGATGTACAGTTGTTCTTTGTGGCTCCTGTGGGTGCGTTTAGTTGTGCACACATGCAATAACACAAAGATCACTGCCTATCTTCATTCTCACCAAAGCCTGTTGACTTTCAGGCGCCTGGTTCGATGGGCCTCAACGCACCTCTGTGCCTGCAGTACAGCTCAGACAAAGAGCTGGCCAGCAACCAGTTCCACTGGTCTTTTCCACCAAGAACTAAACCAGACAATACCAGGCCTGACCAGACAGAGAGAGCTGCAGGCACCAAACAAACTCTCTCTCCTTCGTCTGCACAGACCTCCAGACATGAGCAGAAGTGGTTTGGGGTGTTGAGAGAAGTTCTACAAGCCAATGTTAAATCAACTCTGTGCTCAGGGACAGCTGTGCCGCTGGAACGGCGCTTTAATAAACAAAAGCTTGGAAAAAACTCATTCTGTTTTAAGTAAAGCAGGCCATTCTTCAGTCAACACAGCAGTATATTGCTTCAGTGTGAATCTGGAAGCTGTCTGAACAAACCTTCTGGTTACTGCATTTTTTTACACTTGATTGCTCATCGCGTTTGGTGTAGACACACCTGTTAGACTGTGAGTATGTGTCTGTGAGCAGAGTCAGAGTTGAGTCATGCATAATGCATTAACATAATTAAGTTAATAATAAGCTACCTATATATTTCATATTTCACCATAATAAATACCATGACCACACACACACACACACACACACACACACACACACACAACAATGCAATGCAACAACAATGCAATGCAACAATATTCCAAAAAGCACCAGTTACCACAGTTACCCTGCGCAAACACCATTCATCTAGTCTTTATCTGCGGCTAGACTGTATGCAGCACAACTCCTGCAAGACACTGAGGTTTTAATCAGTCTGTTGGGACAAAAAATATGAAAAGGCACCAGACTGATATTACAGTGCTTGTAAAAGATCAGTGTGTGGACCAGACATTATGCACAAGTCAAAAGTCTGTCCACACAAGACTAACAGACAGCCAGCATCACAGGCATCTTATTTCACAGTAATACGCTCAAAACGAACCCTACCGTGATATTACAGTACAGAGTTGAAAGCTGAACAGTGATACGTCTCACAAATTCCAGATTCACACATGAGGATGATGAGAACTCTAGCCAGCAAATTAAACAGCAGCCGTAGCACATTATCATCTGTCTGAGGGATCTTAACACGAGCCAGGCTTCATCACACTTGACAAGAATTTAGCATATGCAGCCTGCTAAACTCATCTCCACGCCATCACAACACAATACAACAACCCCTTTGTGCCTCCTTTATTCATCCAGGGATGATTTATTTCTTCAGTGACTGTTTCATCCTGAGGTAAATTGTTTGACCAAACAAAAGCACAGGCGAAAGTCTCTTTTAATAAAGCAATGAAGTTTTACACTGTCTGTGCAAATCTTCCAAACAGCATTCAGGTTGTATTTTGTGGTCATTTGGCCGTTTGCCAGGACATATCAATACAGAAGAAATGTGAGACTGAAATCAAATGTTTATCATAATGTTTTTTTTTAATTATATATCATATATCAAAAATGTTATTATGTTTGGTCTTATGTTTTAATGGAATGTTTTAAAATATTTTATAACCGAACAGCAATGTTAATACAACATCCATAAAAACTACAACCAAACATTTTGGTGAGTGTTGTTTCAGAAGATCGGAGAAAGATTAAAGATTACTCATAGCCTACAGCCCAGGAGCCTTCAGAAAAAAGCCTTCACCAAACACAGCTGTTCAAGCAATGTCTTAAATACGTCCACATACACCAAAAGAACACTTATTATTATCTACACACATCATCACTACATACTCAAACTGAAATATTGATATTTAAATCGTTTTCATCTCATCTTCATATTTCTAGGGGGAATTTCTTAAACAAATCCATTTCTTCATATAATCATTAAATATAATATTTTTAACAAACCTTTACGAAACATTTTTGGTTCAAAACTATTATGGGATGGAATTTATGTGCAGAACCGGTCACCTGAGGTAAAGCATCTTAATTAGGTTGAGATCAGGATTCTGACTGGTCCACTCCAGAAAGTGTAAGTTCATCTGACTGTAGCTATAACTCCAGCACTACTCTGTGGTACATACAGGCTCCCAAGGGGCCCAAGGGGCCCATGGGGCCGGGAAACTGCTATAGCCCCCCAGGATCTGAGGCCTTTCAGCAAACATCATCCCCTCCATTTCCCTCAGAAGAGAGAATAGCAAGGGACTATAGCAGGAGCCGTGTCTCCTACACACGGTTTAGGAACGCTGCCCTGAGATGGCCCATGTTACCATAGCGATAGCTGGAAAAGCGTCCTCACTACAGCTCAGTGAAAAGCGCTGAGCTCTAATGAAATAATTTGACGTGGGAATTGGGTGGGCACACACAGAGGGATACAGAGGACAGACACTTTTCAGCCTGTTCTGGGAGCAGACAGAAAGCTTATTCAACCCCCTGCAAACTATTTCTGCAGCGCAACACAAAGCCTGAGAAAAAACGATTATTGAATTAAACCGGTCATAAACGAGGAAAAAAGTGCTTAAAAATTCTGCCTCGCTTCAGTATGCAGGGTTTGTGTTATTTTATATAGTGTTGTACAAACTTTAATCAAAATAATGACCTTAGATTGCATGTGACCCTCTTCTAATGTTTGTATTGTTATAGTCGCTGTGGGACAGGCAGATACCCGATGGGAACTGATGTCGTTGTTACTCATCGTTCATGTCTAGACCCACAAACAAAAAGGCTGGTGGGAAACAAAACACATGCAGGCTGTTAAACCTACAGCACAAAACTTAATAAGAATTTATCAAACATAATGTGAGACTACAGCAAAAACTATAATGACTTTCTTCATCTTATTCGATCTCATTCCAGATTACCAATTGCATTCTCAGAACCTTAGCTAATCTCCTAACAGTTAACAAGACAGAAGACATTCTTGCAGTAATGTTAATAGAATGTTATATATAAAATACAAAAAACATTATTCTTAAGTTGTTAGTGGAACGTTTCAAAGATGTTAATTAGAAAAGTTCAATTTCTAAAAACAATTGGATGCTTTGTTACTGTTTTTGTTACCTAATGGAAACATTAAGGAAACATTCTTGCAACCTAAACTATTTAGCTGGGTACCACAGCTACACTGCACACATGCAACTTATCTGTTATTAATCTGCTGCCAGACTCTTCTCATTTACTGCTCGCCTCAGTTCACTCACAGATTGAGAATCCAGGTGTGCACTTCATAGCCAACTTCATCAAATACTTTTAAAGTTGGATGTTGTGAATGAGTTTCTAAGTTTAAAGATTCATTGAGGAGGCATTTGTGACTGACGAGGTCCTGAAATTTATGATAATAAGGAGTTTTAATAAAAATCACCAGGACTGTAATCATTTGTTCAGACAGCAACCCATAATCATTCGTTTTCCACAAACTCTGCACTTTCGGCAAGAGTGACGCTGTTTTTCACTGTAGGTTTCATGTCCACCCCATTATTATGGGGAATCATGGATATATTCTGCCAATTGGAGAGAAATGAGACACTGAGGTTGTTGAGTTCTGCTTTAAATAGAGCCATGTGTGGCAATAGGTCTATATGACCATCAAAGCCAGTCACACCAAAGCTTCAGGAAACGACTGTAAGACTCGCTATACAGCAGCTGATACTTGAAACAGGTAAAAGTGTCTTATTTCTACTTAAATACACTTAAATCTGATTTTGCATACTGTATAACCACCAGCTATCCATCCTCAACAGGCTCAGCCCATCCAGATTACAGTTGTTACTCTGTAACAGATAAATATATTTGTAAACCGAGTTGTGTTTATCAAACCTGTATTGAAACCGTCATCTCACTGCCAGGTGATGTCGTACTACAATCTCCATCATCCATTAAACATACAGTAAATTTAAATCATGCAAAGCCCAAAAAGGAAATCTGGATTTTATGCACAAACTCTGTACAGTTCTGCAGATTCAGATGTTTTTGGGAGTGTCACTTAAAAACATTTCTTCCCTCACTAACCACCAAAAAAGAGAAAATGACACAAAACAGATCATGTCAACAACCCTAATTAGCCCAAACTGTCACTTTCAAAAAACTCTTAGAGATAATTACTGTAGAAAAGCACCAAACCATGAACTATTCTAACTATCGGGCTCCGTTCAGGCAGTCCACAGAACCATCAGGCTTTGGGGATGGTTTTGGGCCCGATTACATCACTGCATGGCTCGGTGCGGTGTAGGATATGTGGCGGGAAACTGAGGAGGCATGCAGTCAGCGATCTGGTTTGAGTTCTGGCCACAGGAGTCAATGGTAAGAGACGTCCGTGAGCCCACAGACCCCAGGCTCACGCTTCCCCCACATTCCTGCAACGCAATGGCTCAGCTATGCTCTCCAGGCTTTTCCATCTGTGGTCTGCAGGACGAAGGGTGGGCTGTACAAGGTGGGAGGGGTTTGGTGGGTTACTCTACCTGTCCGTCACAGCCTTCATGAACTCATCCAGCAGCTCATTGTAAGCCTGTCCACGTACTCTTCTGTGCCTCAGACCGATGTACAGAGGGTCCTTCAGTAGCTCCTGCAGGAGAGAGAGAGTGAGAGAGACACAGTGAGTAAATGTGAGAAATAGTGAGAAATAGACAGAGTGAGGGAGACAGAGTGAGAGAGAGACAGAAAGAGTGAGAGAGAGACAGAGTAACAAATGTAGAAGAGATTTACATCACTTTTATATTTTGTGCATTGTATAATCTTACACAGCCTTCCTGTAGCTCAGCTGGTAGAGCAATGCAAAGGGAATGCAAGTACTGATAAAAAAGTACACATTGAATCCACTGTAAATCGCTTTGGATGAAAGCGTCTGTCAAATTAATAAATGCAAAAGTACATTACCATCATATCACAACATGACAATTAATCATCGTCTGACAATGTTTACAGTAATAATGTTCTAGCTTTTTGTTTTATGCATGTGGGTCTATGCCACCCCTTTATAACATTTATGTAACATTTATGTAAGAATTCATATAGAAGGCCTGTATGCAGTTTGAATGAAAGATTACAATCCTAAGGCTTAAAGATTAACTATGTAGAACATATAGAGGTATATATAAATACACAACACACACTTCCAGTGAATCATGAGTAATAAAAGATAATTTATGTCCCTTATTTTATTTTACGCACCTTCAAATATCACTTGTGCATCATTTTTAATAATATTAGACACCAGCTTCAGCTACTGCTCAGATAAAGTGAATGCCACTAACTTTCATTGCCTTAAATAAATCTACATCCTTAAATCTACATCCCATTATTATAAATAGGAAAAACGAGAAACAAAAGGACAAAACACCCACATCAAGCCTGCATGATGCAATCAGATTACATATGGTAATCCGGTTAGCTCGCTTCTGAACAAACCTCCCATAATTCTTTGTGCCTTTAAGCGCGTCTTTGAAGGAAATGTGGAAAACAAGAGAGAGAAAAGTGCATGAAGGCATAAAACAAGACAGAAAGAGGCCAGAGTGAAGAAAAACAACAGAGCTGCAATTTCAGTCTGGAAACGTAACAGCTGTCGTTCTTGTGCGTCTCTACAGATGCCACACTGAGTGTTAAAACGCTACGAGAAAAATAAAAGAATGACAGGGAGAAAAAAGAGAGTGTTTTTGTGGGCCAACGTTGCTGTCGAGTGCCAGTCACTCTGAAAACGTAAATGACACTTTCTTCAGTCTCGGCTGTACCCAGTGAACATTTACATCTACTTTACATGTGTATCTGATGCACAAAATTCACCTCATGAGGATATAAGCCTTAGAGTTTTGTCATGGTTTTAAGATGATGTCATAGTACAAAATGTCATCATTTTCATCAGTGGCTTATCAACACTTAAATAGTAATCTGTGCCTGAAAGAACATTTAATCTAAAAGGATGAGTGAAAGACAGAGAAAAAGAGGAGAAGAGTTGTTGGGATTCAAAGAGAGGAAAAGGTGGCAGTTACAGCGCTGATGGATCCATCCGTTTCTTTCTATTAAGCTCAAAACTCTCTGACACAAGTGACTATCATTCCTAAAACTGTGAATCTCAGTAACACTTTGTCTTTGCTGGATAGAAAAAATATCTGCAAATGTGTAACAAAATCTCTATGACTTTAATTACATTTCAGCCTGTTTCTAGAAGTTGGATCACAACAAATAAAACTGCTTAATAAAATTAATTTAAATAAAAATCAGATTTAAATGCAAAATTGATGACAGTTTGTTTTTTGCAGTCAAAATATAGTCTGACCTCTTGCATGGCTTAAATATAGTTATAGCTTGTTTGTACTCCAGTTCAAGTGTAAACATTTACACATACTGCACTCTCTCTCTCTCTCTCTCTCCCTCTCTATCTATCTATCTATCTATCTATCTTTCTCTCTCTTTCTTTCTGTCTCTCTCTTTCTCTTTCTCTCTCTCTCTCTGCTCATTAATTTTCAATGTTATTAACTGAGCACTGTGTCTCTGTGTCTTTTAGACGAGTCATTTAGATGTACAGGGAAAAACTATGCAAGACCTATGAAACTATGAAGATTATGATACAGTAGAAACATTGCGTAACTGTACTGCCTGCAGGCTGATAAAACGTGGAGAAAGGGTGAAATTTACTAAAGGGGATTTTTCTCAAGACTTTTATGTGACAATTGTCCTCGTAAAGGTGATTTTAAAAGAGAGCTGTCTGGATTCAGCAGGGCAGGCAAATTCATCAGTCTGGGAAAGAAAATGAAGACACAGATCGAGATACGAGAGAGTGTGTGTAGTACACATATCTAAAGGCAGTGTGTTGACTTTTAAGTGCATACTCAGAGCATAGTATGTTGTGACTTTGTATTTTTAATCTTTAAAGAGTCTGTAAAATTAGC
>JBAJNP010000887.1:0-75498 GCA_036877545.1 Yasuhikotakia modesta | reverse complement strand
TAAAAAATGCCCATATATATTGACTTGTATGTGTTGTGTATATGTTTAATGTGTGTAAATTATATTTTTGCACGTACCTGTTATATATCTTATACACCAGTGAATTATACATTCTGTTTTGTCTTTTAGAATAAATGTACCTTCTAAAAGATTTTCAGTCATTTTCTTACATAAAGTCAATCGGCAATGATCATTAATACTTCTAAATTACTGAGTTTCTTATACAACTACCCAAACTCAAGTATGGGCTGCAAATTTGTTGCAATCTCATTCGCTAATCCTAGCTATGACATATTCTTTTGATTGAGACTGATTAATTGTTCAAGAAGAAAAACTGTAAGAGTGTATTTGTCTACTATAAGCCTTTAGTTCAAAATTCCAGGCCTAAGTATTATAATTGTACCCTAATCACACACACGTTTATGAATATATCCTATTAAAATGTTAACTGCATATAGCCAGGTATCACAGTACGAAGCAAGAGACAGACATGGGAGTTTGTAGCGCAAAATAATAATGCTTTATTTCTCCTAGTTGTGTGCACCAGTTATAACTGCAAGACATGCTGCTTGTTGTAATCAAAATAAAAGAGGAAATTGCAGCACACAGGTGGGATTCATCACAAACAGGTGACTGCTTATCACAAACAATTATATGTACACGTGGTCCACTACATTGTTTCCTAGGAGGTGGACCAAATGCTAAATAGCTGTCCCATGTAGCCTAAACCATGTTCACCATCTTTGACCACTCAGAAACAGGCACAAGTGCTACAGCACCATTAATAACTGGTGCTTTTCCGAAAAATGTGTCACACTTTTTTAAGTGTCACACTTCCTGTTGTCAGTTGGTTGCTATAACTGTGACTGACAACACTGTAATCAGCCCTCATTACCAAACATACTTCCCAAATGTTATGTAAATCATACAATGCAAGCAGAATAAATGAGATACTTACCGTTTCATTTATTGCCATGACAACAGTATACCAGCTATCAAGAATCTATTCACAATTTAGCATTTTCAATATATCCTATTTAATTCTGACCAACTATGAAGGCAAGTGACATTCCTTCTGGCACTATAACTGTGACTCGCAATAAAGTCCATGTGACCAAAAATATAGTTCATATCAAAAATTAAATCACTCAGGCTTCTGCAGCAAACATGAGCCATTTCTGTATTTTGCTGGTAATTTATTGCCTTTCATCAGCAACACCTTTCATAATCCCTTTGCAATTTAGCATATATAATGTCTTGGCATAATAATTGGCAAATTTGGTGAAAATCTTATAAATTATAAATAATAAAGTAGTATTTAAAAATTCAGATCCTTGAATTGACAAAAAATTCATAAAAAATGCATTAATTAGCTCAAAACTTTCTGATGAGCTAATAATTTTGAAATTTAGTCAACGGGAGACGCTGTAGCACTTCTTCACCACCCCCATGTCTAAGCGTTTGTCCACGCCTACTGGCTGATCACTATGAATTATGATGTATCAAATTTCATGCCATATCAAACCTTAAGTGCCTTAAATCTGAATGTGGTATTCAAGTATGATATGTAACCATGGCAATCTTTCTTGTAATGTAACAGCACAAAATATACTGCATTTTACATAAATATAGCAAATATATACATTTATATACATTTTTTTGCAGCAACCAGAAAATATAGGAAATTTTCTGTAAATTAAATTACAGCAACGTAGTAACTTCCTGGCAATCATGCTGCTAGTGTTTTATTGTAAAATGTATAGATTGTATGATAGGATTGGACATATGTATAATTCCCCTTTCCATCCTCCTTTCCCTGCTACAAGAAATGCTGTTGTGAGTCAGGGAAAGCTAAGGAGACTGGAATCAGTTCACTGGCCTGTTACATATTGCCCAGTAACCGGTTTTGTTTAGTTTGCACTAAAACAAGTTATGGATTGCAGCTTTAAAATGTTCTGTTTGTGCCATTTAAGAAAGTCATGTTTAAAACATATGTATGACTAGAACTGTTGATAGGAGTTTCTTTTTTGCCTTGTCCAATTACCTATAAATTTATTTCATGTTTAAGTTTAATTTTGTATGATATTTAGTTGAGGAAGCACAAGTTCACTCAACCAGCAGTTAAGGGTGTGTGCAGATAAACCGTGAATGATGGCTGTTTTGTGCTACACACAGGTTTAACCAGAACTACCTGATGCACCTTCACCTATCCCAAAATGTTGTGGGTGTGCAAAAAAAGGAAAGACCTGGTTCTGTTTCTTAGAGTGTCTGTTTAACACCAGCTTTTACTGAAGGACAGGGGAAAAGTTGAACAGGTAAGATATATTTAAACACAGCTTTTACTATGCCCTTTTGTATTAGAGAATGTGCATATACATATATACTGTATATGTGTATCATTTATGTTTACACAAAAATGTTCTTTATTCAGATTGCATGAGAGTCACATTATAAGCGATTCAGGGCATTGATTAAACTCAATTAGATATTTTAGAATTGCTGAAATTACCTGAAACTTTTATCGTGTTAACAGCTGCAAGATGTCATTATTTAAAAAGTTACTTCAGAAATTTACTGATGACGACAGCTCCACAGTAAGTGAACATGTATACACAAGAATACACATGATCGAACAGTTCGGGCAAAATACTGAACGTCTATCCAATCAAATACTCTAAATGAATGAATTTATGAATAAATGAGGTTTTCTGTTGTATATCACAGGCTCATAAAGCTCCTTCTGAGCCTGTATACCTTGGAACAGTCAAGGCTGCACCTAACTTCAATGCACAGAATGATGCTGAAGTATTGAAGAAAGCAATAGAGACCAAAGGTATAGTAGAGCTACTATAGATAAATACAACATCAAAACATAAAACTCTGAAAAATGTAGCAGAGAAAATAAATACAAAATAAACTCTGTAGCACCTTGAAGACATTTCGTACAATGGATTCCTGGAACAAAGGCAACAGACTCTAATATATGTCAGAGTACTTGGACACAACAGGCTAAAGGACAACAAAAATAAAAGTTTATATAGTTAATAATAATTTTGAATAATCACGAGAATTAAAATAACAGTAAAAATGTTCAGTTAGGCTTTGAAATTGGCAATAATATGTCAGCACATGGTTTATATGAACAGCAAACATACAGTAATAAACTAGACACGGTCAGGAATTCAGGACACATCTCCATCTATTGGTTGGATGTATTAATGTAAATTACAGATGTTAGAGTGTTTTATGTAAGAACGTCATGTTTGGAACATAATGATCAGAGGAAATTGTGACTTTAAATTTTGGATGTTGCTAGGTATAAGTAGCAAATATACATAATACAAATTTATTAAAATTCAAAAATAATTTCTGTAAAGTTTTGGTAACTGATTTGAGTTCTGTGGTGTGATAAACTGCAATGATTATTGCATGTTTTTTCCTCATGAAGGTGTGGATGAAGCCATTATTGTGGAGTTGCTGGCAAAGAGAAACAATGCACAGAGACAGCAGATTAAAGAAGCTTATCAGAAGAGCACAGGAAAAGTGAGCACACAAGTTCATACTTCTCAACAAATTTCTTCTCTTGCCTGTTTATATGTGCACAGAAAGTCTTAGACCAAAAGTCACTCTTTAATAGCTCATGAGACCTAACAGAGTTCTCAGTTATGGTTCATTTAAATATCACCTTCATGGTTTTCCCAAAATTACCACAGAAGAATAAATGGATAAAAGAAATTTGTTTTAATACAAAGACACATCTGTCAAAAGATTGTATAACTTCACCTGAGGTAGGACACACCCTCATGGATGTCACCCTCATGAGATCATCACATGACAAGCTTTATGAAAAATTTACAGTTGTCATGGTTCTTGTGGATTTAGGCTGTCTGGTGTTTGTTTGTCTAATGTAACTGTGACATGATGATTGTGAGATCAGATTTCTATGATATTTCTACAATCTGTTGTAGGACAACTTGTTAAAAAAAATCTAATTTTACAGTAACTTAACCCTCCTATTACCCTCAAATTACCCATAAAGACCCCAGCAATTCAAACCTCCAGAATATGATTTTTACCCAAGTTTGTGTCAAGTGCTTTGTTTATTTGTTGACTACCTAAATAGCCATTAAATAAGCCAAGAAATGATGCCAACCAAGAATTTAGAGGCATTAAACATTGAGTGGAGTCAAATTGACCCCAAAGATAATAGAAGGGTTAAACAATAGTAAAGTAAACAATATTAAAGAATGTTTGGAAACCTACAGTATATTGATAATTTCTACTGATGCTATATTTACATTTACTACTTAAAATGTAGTTGAAGGATGAGAGATGTGATGAGTAGGGGGTGGATTGTATTACAGGGCTAAGGTCTATTACCTTGGTCACAATATGTTTTGTTAATGATAATAACACTACTTTTGGTTTGCAGTCACTAGCAGATGCGTTGAAAAGTGCTCTGAAGTCCGATTTTGAAAAAGTGGTTCTGGCCCTTCTCATGACACCACCTGAGTACGATGCTTTTCTACTGAATCAAGCCATGAAAGTATGCCATCTTTTTCACCCTTGTTTATAATGTTACTATTTTACAATGTTAACACTTTATATGTTTACTGTTCAATTGAAAACTAGTTTCAATTTTAATTCATAATTAGAATCTTGGGACAAATGAATCTGTCATAAATGAAATTCTGACGACCAGATCGAATAAGGAGATTACAGCAATAAAGAGTTCCTTTAAAGACGGTAACAAGAAAAATCTAAATACTGCATGTGTCTTCTACTTAAAAGTGAAGATTCGTAATGTTACCCTTTTGTTTACAGTGTACGGAGGCATACTGGAGGAAAAAATTAAACGTGACACTAGTGGAAATCTAGAGGCAGCTCTAGTTGCCCTGTGCAAGGTACTTCCTGTGGAAAAAAAAGTGTATTATAATATACATTTTATTTAATGTATGCTAACACATTATCATATTTTATAACTACAGGCTACCAGGAGCGAGGACACTACTATTGATGATGGACTTGCAAAGAGCGATGCAAAGGTAATTTAACTTGTGGCTGACTACACTGCAATGCTATAAGTAGATGATTTTAAAAGCATGAAAGTCAGCATTTAGAAGCCACAAGTCAGTATAATTCCAGCTTTTACCAATTTTCTACTACCTACTACTTTTTATTAGTGCAATAATACAGAGATCTAATAGTTAACTGAGCAAGAATTTTGTAAAATAGTATAGTCAATGGTGCCTTACGGAATAGCTTTATTGCGATCAACGTTGTGAAAGAGATTTCACCTTTTTAAAGCTGTGATGGTCTAGGGTGGAGGTGAGAAGCTTGTAGGAAATTTATTGACAGCAATTATTGATCAAAATAATAAATACAATGCAGAAACTGTCACCTATGTTTTAACCTTTGTTATTGTCTCAGGCTCTGTTTGAGGCAGGAGAGCAACGGGTTGGAACTGTGTGCTCTGTTCTGATTAACATCCTTACTTCCAGGAGCGAAGCTCAGTTGTGCAAAAGTAAGAAATGGTGTATGATGCAATACAACCACACAAAATACAAGTGAGGTTTTGCTAGTTACAGGTGACTTTGTTTTTTAAATATATCTACAGTTTTCAAGTATTACGGCCAATACAGCAAAGAAGGTTTTGCGAAAGCTGTGGAGCACGAACTGCATGGAGACCTTGAGGACTGTCTTATGAACCTGGGTGAGGATACAAGGGCTTCATTATTCTCTGCATGTTTATGTGTGCATGTGAGTGTGCTAGACATAGTTCATGTTTTCCTAGTGGTTCCACAAGAAAAGACTAAAAGACTGTCAGCTTCTAGAAAGACCTGTTGTTCTAGCGTTGCATGTTTAGGGTGGGTCCAGTCACACAGTAAACTTTACCAACACCAAGATACAAAGATACAGTTCAAATTCACCTATTGTTTGTGCACACATACACACAAAGACACACAAACAGCCTTACAATGTTGCATTTGTTATGTTTTAGTGAAGGCTGCTTGGAACAAGCCTGCACTCTTTGCAGAAAAGCTCCATCTGGCTATGAAGGTAAATTCACACATATTTCTTAATTTGTTAAGTATCTAGCATCATGAAGGCTGCATATGTTTTTGTTTTATTCTGCATATGAATTTATTTGTATGTGGATTTGGTTTGTAGGGTTTAGGAACTAACACTGACACGCTGACTAGAATTATTGTGAGTCGCTCAGAAATTGACCTGCTAAAAATCATGCAAGAGTACAAGAGAATGTATGGCAAAACCCTTCAGGAACAGATTCTGGTGAGTTTGTATAACTGAGAAAAAGTGATAAACCTTCTACAATTTCAACATTAAATCAAAACAAGATTTCTAGTCTCTTCAAGCTATTCTAAAGAAAAATACTGTTCATCAAAACAGTTGCACCTCTGTGCCTTTTCTTTCCTTTTTTGGCTGAAAATAAAAGCCCTCATATTTTTGAACAGAACAGCAGAACAGATGGTTACTGCTGTTTTGCGTTGACTGTTTTTCAGAATTGCTGTAATTTTATTATTTACATTATTATACAAAGCATAGTGTAACATGCTTACTAAATGAATGTCTTTGTTCTTACAGAAGGAAACTGGTGGAGATTATGAGAAGATTCTGCTGGCAATCTGTGGCCCTTAAACTGGATCAAATTAAAAACTCTCGGTATACAAATAAAGCTTCATTACTTTTTTTAACACAGCCCAATCTTGTCATGGTTTGGTTCATGAGAGGTGTTTTTCATAAAACTGTGCACAGTGTGAAACATTTAACTGTGTGTTTACAATATAGTCCTGGTTAATATTTTCAATAATTCATTGTACATCTAAACTTTGTTGCAATTCAATGGAAAGTGCATTTAATTATTGTTTAAAACATTCTGTTTAATGTTGTGAAGTCCTTGCAACATTATACAATACAAATACTGTAACACTTGTCTTTTTAAACAAGTGACATCTTTATCAGCTGTTCCTGTTGTCTTTTTAAAATAGAAATGAATTACACAAATTTACTCAAATAAAAAACTGACACATCTAATTACTTTTTAAACAGCAGTAATCATGCATAAATACTTCAAAACACCTGTATTATCTTCTGTAAAATCTAGATAATAATATAAGTTCATGTAGTGAACATTTATTATAGTGTACTGTAAATCCAAGATTATTTTAATAGAAGGCTTGGATGAGCATGACATTAATTCTGCACCAGAGCACATGAGACTACATGACATTCTTTATTTTGGTTGAGAGTTTGTGCTTAAAGCATGAATCCTGAATACAGGTACAACCAGATCTACCTGGTTTTAACCCTCCATCCAGCTCAAAGTATTCCTGTGGATGAGATAAAAACATGGTTTTGTTATTTTTACCAGAGTTCCTTACCACAACACATTGCTCTCTTTCCTCATTGTGGGAGTAGGGCATACACATTTCCAACTACCTTGATGACTGGCTTAAAAATTGTTAATATGCTGTTTTTGTGTTAAAAGTATTTTTTGTTACAATACTGTATGCTGTTTTATCCATTTAGGATTATTTAGCCCCTAGGGGTTAAAATGGGTGGTTTGTATAAAGACAAGGGTGTCTACTTAAAATGCTAATTCTCATATAAACAGAGTAAAATGTAGACGCAGGCTCAGACTTTGGCAAGTTGTTTTCCAAAGAGAGAATTTAAGAGAATTGGATTGGCACTGTGTGTTCAGTCTTAATTGACATTTTTACAAACAAAAGCAAAGCTCAGCTGTGCTAAAGTAAGTGAAGCTGAGATTTCAGAGTGAGGATACATACTTTCATATTGCTCTTAATGAAAGACCATGTTTAATGAACATTTAAACAAGTTAGGATGGATCCATGCATTTATGTTGTTTATGCCAAATGCTGTTGCTCCTTTTCAGTGGCTAATTAGAAATGCGCCTAATTATAATGACTAAGGCTGTTATCCACGCCTCAGGCCACCAGAGGGAGCTAAATATGTTACTATGTACTGTGCAGAGTTCTATGACCATATTGTAAAGGATATCTGATCTGTTTTTCCATGGCAAAAACCGGAAAACAATAACTGTAGATCCATGTCCACTTTTTGATTTCCATCTGCATCAGTAAGGGAAATTATGCTCATTTTTAGGTGTATATTACCTGATTGAAAAGTAATTTTCTATGTTTCATTAAAAATAGCCTTTGGGTTAAAAATGACATATAGGTTAATCATATGTATTAGTCATGATAACAGAATTTAAATTTTTAGGTGGACGTTTCCCTATTTAAGCACATGGACAAAATACAAACGGTGTAGACTCTTTTCTTCTTATTCTTCTTTTTGTTTTGTTTTTTTAAGGGTTTTAGGGTCTGAAGTCCCTTTAACATACTTAAATACTCAAACAGGGGCCGGGTAAAGGCAGGAACATTGGTGTGGCATTGCGCCTCGGTAACGACTGATGGTAGGGAGCAGAAATGATGCCGTACACAACAAACATACAAGCATACATGTGTATTAATATTAGCACCCATAAGGAAGTCAGCCATTTTGGATTTTCTGAAAAGCGTGTGCTGTGAACTTTTTATCATAAATATTATTGTCACAAATTTTGGTGAGCATCCTGCCAAGACATTGAAGGCACTATTAAAGGCAAAAAATGGAAACAGAAAGTTGCTGCATGAACTGAGTGATTTAATTCAAACTTGACCCGTATGTTCAGGAACTGATAACATAGAGGTGGCTATTGACAGTCACAGTGTTCTATCAACTGGTGAGTAACAGTCACAGTGTCCTATCACAGTGCCATCAACTGACAGAGGGAAGTATGTCACTCAAAACAGTTTTACAAATATTTATATGAGTCCTTTTGACGACTTAATAGACTTTAAAATAGTCCTCAGATCATTTCAAAATTAAATGCATGTGACAACTATGAAGCACGGGGATGTTGTAGTGCTTGTGCTTATGCATCATCATTTATTAAAGTATTTATTAACAGAAATAAAAATCTATGGAAATAAAAGGTTACCAGTTTGGTTACAGTATATACATTCTTGTACAATCTACAATGGTGTACAATTGAAGGTTTAAATTAAAAGTAGATATGGTATGTAAATATTGAATTGCAAAGAGACAAATAAATATACAATCTGCTTGTTACACACACATACACACACAAATACATACATATATTCATAAAATGAAAGATTAATGTAATTTGTAGGTACATGAATGGGCAATATTTATGATCTGTTAAGCATTATTTGATGCAATTATGTTACTAATGAATGTTATACATTCCCAGTGTTTCCTGTTTGCTGTAAGAATACACAGTGCACCTGTAGAAACTGATAGGACTGTAATTGGAGATGATGTGCCACAGGTAATTGATGTAGTAGAGGCTTCACTGTGGAGCAGAAGTCACACAGTTAAACTACATCTATAGGAACAGTTTACATTAATTTAGAGGGCTAGTATAGTGTAGATAATGTCAGATAACTTTTTAATGAAGACTTTCCAATGAGGATTATTATCAGTACTCTTGTATAAATCTGTGATTATAACTATATGAAGATGACACCTAAGGCTCCTTTTCTGTGTGCACTTTTTATTGGAATCGGACTTCAGTGTGTCCAGACAAGGTTATACACAAACCACTGGGCTGTTAAAATAACTGGAGGTCCCGAAGAGGCTAATCATATTGCAGAAAAATATGGATTTGTGAATATTGGCCAGGTATGTAAACTGTTTAAAGTGCTTTGCAATTTCATGGTAGATGTTTTTCATGTGATAACTTCCAAAGTAGATTAATGAAAACGTGTTCATTAATCTACTTAATTTACAGTCATTAACTTGACATAGTTGGTGTAAATGAGATGATTGTTGATGTTAATTTTGCTTGTTCCTATTGAAATATCTTACTATGAGGCTCAAATGCCTAGCACATTATACCATGGTATAACTTTTTTGTAAGGCAAAATTCTTTTAATAATTTAATACTTTTAATACTTTTAAAGTATTGTGAGAGGTGAGATGTAGACACAGACCGTATTTATTGGTATTACAGTGTTTATAAACACTAAGCAAGCAGCCCACTAGGCTTTGTGGCAGCATGTATTTGGACACTCATGCCAACTGCTGCCTGTATAGTTCAAGATTCAGATGTCATTTTTATATTGAGTGTACAGTATTTTGTGTTCTTTTCTGCAACTTTTTAATTATAAAGTCTTATTTGAAAAGTTTCTAATTATTAGACCAATATAGAAGTGCATACAAAAATCATGTTTTTTTTGTATAATTGAATATATAATCATTGGTATATAAATATATATATGGTAATTGTAAATTAAAATAAAATTACATGTAATTTAACTTTCATTTAACCAAGAATATTCCTTTTTTAAAACTTTTGAATTAATTTACGTTCTGAGGTGTTATCATGCAATGCATCATGGGTATGCATCAGCCTAAATAGGTTCCACTGTGTAAACCAGATTTGTGTATATTGCATATGTGTAGGTTGCATACTTATTATCAGCATATATATGTCTATCTGTGTGTATCGTTTAATTTGGTTACATTTGGATTGACCTCGGCCAACATAATGTCATTGCATGGTTTGTTAAGGAGCAATCCATGACCAAAGTTTAAGCTCAGCTGTGTTGTGCATTGGTAGCTCATGTTGCCCCTGACAGTAAGTCTATCAGCGGTGTAGAATAACCCTTTTGTTGTTTCAAAGGCATACGTCAGTGCCTGATACATAATTTAGATCTTTGTCATGGTTGAGCAGTCGCTGTGTTGTGGCACATCTGTAAAACACTAACTGATCTTCTTGCCTGTGTGCTGGTACAGATAGGTGGGCTTACGGACAATTACCAGTTCCAGCACAGTGGAACTATCAAACGATCCACTATTAAAAGTAGAGGAAACCACAGTCTTATTTCCATGGAGACCAAGGTAAAAGGATCGTGTATCTCCAGTCACTGAGACACCACTGAATAATGAATTGATAGATTACACCCCCTAAAAAATTCCACACACACAAAACAAAACCTAAAATTAAGACAGCACATCAAAGTACATATATGCATCCCTAAGCTTGCCAAGAAACCAAATGAAGCAAATGCTAATTACTCAATTATTCATTTTGTACACTGTGGTTTGTGAAGCATGTTATATATGCAGTAGAACATCAAAAATATGTTCCTGACATTAAAGGTGGAGTGGATCCAACAACAGATGGTTCAGAAGAGAATTAAAAGGACCGACACGTTGGACCAAACGCAAACCAGCTTTAATGACCCTAAGTGGGACAGCATGTGGTATATTGTTAGTATGCAATTTCTATTCAATTAAGACACTGACAAAACAAAAGTGCTAGTTAGGTTGTGTGCAAGCACACATGGTCACAATATACACTTTATTGTTAAAAAATAGTAATATGCTTCCTATGTTTAACAGCATTGTGATCAAAACTGCTTAACTGACATGAACATCAAGGCAGCGTGGCACAGAGGTTACACTGGGAAGGGAGTTGTGGTCTGCATTCTGGATGATGGTATAGAACGACAGCATCCAGACCTCAGGCAGAACTATGTAAGAACTTTAACAAATTCACATATCTGTGAATGAATCAACTAATCTCATGAAACACAAATTGTGATATTTGCTTAAGGCTGTTGTTGAAGTGATTTTGATTATTAGTTATTAATTAAATAAAGCAAAACATTTTATATAATAGTTTTAAACAAAAAATGTGGATTACCCATTGACACGCCTGTTGGAATATGTTTAACTGAAACTGTAACTATACAGTTATAGTGTTACAGCTATAACGTCATCTTGCATTAATTGGCTAAGTGGGCATCATTTGTGGCTAATACAGATCTCAAAATTAGCATGCATGAGATTAATCTGCCTATTATCTTTATTCCAATTATTATTCTATCACTAATTATGGTGGTATAAGAAGCATTGTATATGCCTATTGTAAAGCCCTTTGTTGTCAGTATAATAACTGATGCATTGTTGTGTTTAAATAAGGATGCTCGAGCCAGCTATGATGTTAATGGCAATGATCCTGATCCAACACCCAGATATGACGCCACCAATGAAAACAAGTCAGTCCATGTCCAACCAAATACAGTCTCATACTGTCCACTGTCTGCTTGTATTTACACCCACAACATTTAAATCCTCCAGCATCTGATAAATAATAAAAATATTTAAGTATCGTTCTTTCTTTTTGTTTTTATTAAAGACACGGAACAAGATGTGCTGGTGTGGTGGCTGCCTCTGCAAACAATTCCCTCTGCACAGTTGGAATTGCCTACAATGCAAAAATTGGTGGTATGTGATATTTCAGCTGTGATATTTGACTGACCTTACAGCTTAATATATAATGTATAGTGCTTAAGAAATAGTATGTGAAACTTGACATATTATGGAATGCTAAGCACTCTAAACAGTGGCTTAGAAGCTGTGGTGTGTAATTTCTGTATTACACTCGAGTGTCACATGCAAACATAGCTTAACAATTTGGTTTCTGGCAGTAAAACTGCAACTGCCGAAATTGTAGAAGTATGAAAGTATGTACTCAAAGGGAGTGTGTTCTTTGTTCTTGTATTCAAATGTAGGTGTACGTATGTTAGATGGTGATATGACTGACCTGGTGGAAGCTCAGTCACTGAGTCTGAGGCAACAGTACATTGACATCTACAGCTCCAGCTGGGGCCCAGATGATGATGGCAGGACAGTAGATGGCCCTGGGCCACTTGCCCGGCTCGCTCTGGAAACTGGAATCCGCAAAGTTAGTGTGTGTTTGTGCTTAAGTGACCCACTGGGCAAAGAGAAAGACCTAAAGATTAAGAGTTTTTATAAGTGTTTAAATTACCATGCTACCACTATTAATTTATATATTATATTATATTATATTATATTATATTATATTATATTATATTATATTATATTATATTATATTATATTATATTATATTATATTATTGTGCAATATAGTGTTACAATGTTACAATATATTTAGCTCTTTTTCTTTAAACAATCTCAGATTATTTTGTTAAAGGACATTCAACATACTTGATTTTTTTCTTTATTTTTTAAACAGAAGTAAATGTTTTTTTTTATCTTACACTTTGCTTCTCAGGGCAGAAAGGGGCGTGGCTCCATTTTTGTGTGGGCTTCAGGTAATGGTGGCCAAAGACAAGACCACTGCTCATGTGACGGCTATACCAACAGCATCTACACCATCTCTGTGGGCAGCACCACTCAGAGTGGTCAAAAGCCGTGGTACCTGGAGGAGTGCGCCTCCACCATAGCCACCACCTACAGCAGCGGAGACAGCCATAGCCTGGGCATTGTCAGTTATTCATCAGTCTTTGGTTGCTGATGTATTTGAAAAAAATAATGGTCTTATGCCACTAGCTCCTATGCATACATGTGTTCTTAGGTAACAACAGATTTGAGGCAGCGTTGCACTGACAAGCACTCTGGAACTTCAGCATCGGCCCCCATGGCTGCAGGGATTGTTGCTTTAACACTCGAAGCAAAGTAAGCAGAGATGTTTGGTTTGTCTGCACTGTCTGTTAAAATGGTTATTAATCTGTTAGAATGGTATTAAATGTAGGTGTATTAAGCTCAGAGCTGCTACCTGGATATTTGCCAGGTCTGACACTTCAGGTAACTTCACAGAGTGACTTATTTTGTTAGTTCTCTATTAGTAACACTAATACCTGCAAAGACTGCGGGTTTAAATTCTGAAAGAGATTATTATAGAGCTACTCTAATCTTTAAATGCCATGCGCAACATATAATTCATGCTGTATATGATATTGTGCAGATAATCAAAAGACTGGCTTTAGGAGATTGTCATCCAACTATTTCTATTGCTCAAGGCACTAAAACCTGGGGCACACCAGAGTAACTGTCCTGTTTAATATGGTTACTTGTTGGATAAAGCATGTTACCAACATTTCTGTCTTCTCTGTACTTTGTCATCAGCCCATCTTTGACCTGGAGGGATGTTCAGCACATCATTGTGAAAACATCTCGCCGTGGTCATCTAAGCGCCTCAGACTGGCAGAGCAATGGAGCTGGATATGATGGTAAAATAAAACAAACATAAGTATTAACATTATTCAACAAACGTTAGGTATTAGTACAAGACAGTTTACTGTCAAATTTCATGCATCGTAAGTGCATACTATTATGCAAATGATAAATTAGCATAGTATTCATTCTACATAGTTTGTGATTAGAAACAAGTCCCAAATAATTTAGAAATTTGTATGTCAATTTACATACTTGTCCCAATGTATCTATTAAATGTGCATCTATATTATCCAAAAACCACTTGTGCAATAATGTAGAATTAATAGAATACATCTAATAAACAAAATTAATGTTACAGTTAATAATGTTTATCAGTATAAATTATTCAGTAGTTAAATGTAAGAACCTAAAAATAAACAGTGCTTAGCATAGGTTTGTGAATTGAGATGCAGCCAATAAGATGTTCTTATTGGTTGTCATGCAGTTAGTCACCTTTACGGGTTTGGACTGATGGATGCTGAGGCCATGGTGAAAGAGGCGGAGACTTGGAAGCAGGTGCCTCCTCAACACATGTGTGAGGAGAACACAGTCAGCAATGCCAGGTAATCATCATTATTTCATTTCATTATTTAAGTACTATTGTATTCAATACATCATTGTACTATGGGACTGATGCTGATGGTTACATGTCCAGATAATATACAGCAGCAATACCATGGTTACATTTGGCACTTGGTTAGTTTTTCACTCACTAATATTTTCTTTCCCTATCTTAGGATCATAAGTCCCGAGAGGGTGTTGAGGTCCGTGTTTAAGTCCACAGGTTGCTCTGCTCAGCGTCTACAGCGTGTGGTCTATTTAGAACATGTTGTTGTTCGTATTACAATCACACATCCTCACCGCGGAGACCTATCAATCACACTGACATCTCCATCCGGGACGAGATCTCAGCTTCTCACAAACAGGTACAAAATTCAAGAAAGTCAAGTAATATTTAGTGTCACAAGCTTCCACAAACAATCCAGACAAAACCACAAACGTTCTGCAGCTGTTAGATAACTACATTATTAATGGCATGTTAAAATAATAAAAAAACAAACAAAAAACATTTTACTGACCCTTTTTCTGACCATGTATGATGTCATTTTGTTTCCACCATCTTAAAGCTAACACAAGTAACAAGATGCTGGCTACACCTTAACCCAGTGATTGTCAGGGGATGGTGTGAATGGCTCAAAATGAATTTTTTAGGGCCCAAGCACTGAAAGTGCCAAGTTGAAAACAAGCCATTTTCAAGTCTTTAACAGTTAAACTTTAACTTTTTAAATGATCAATCATTTTATGTCCTGTGGGTAGGAGAGAGTTTAATAGTTTGTCCACTAGAAAGATTCACATGACAATTTGTCTTTTTAATATTAATAAATATTTTAAAATGACAAGATATTTTCCTGTAACCTTGCACCAGCTTGTAGCTTTATTTTATCTGCATTTAAGATTAGGCTAATCCTGTTTCGTTTGTTAAAACATGGCCGCTGTAATAAGTGTCCAGTTGATGATGTAATTAGATGATTCTTGTAGTTCTGTGTTTTGTCCAATAAGGTGAGTCATAGAATAAGAATTAATTTAAGTCTTCGCGCCTCATCAGTGTTAAAATAGGTATGCATGTGTGACCTCATTTGAAAAACCATAAAATATATACAATGTTTCATTATTAGTTAACATATAAACATTTAGGTGACCAATACTATTTTGTTTACTAACACAAAATTATTGTGCTCTCCATTTCAAACATGTCTGCTGTAATATGCTTAATTGTTCCCTGTACTTTTGTTATGCTACATGTTTTAATCTATTAAACACGATTTATTAAAAACGACAATTTTCATAGATGAAACTTTACAAAATACAATGGGTTCAAACTATTTTGATATTTATTAACATGTTTATACATGTTGACGTATAAATAGAGAGATTACTGGATTTTTTTTTAATGATTCTGTAATTGTGTTGTGGTTAGAGCAAATGATCACTCCTCCGAGGGCTTCCTTAAATGGGAATTCATGACAACTCACTGCTGGGGGGAAAAACCAGCAGGGGACTGGTTCCTGGACATCAGAGACAGTCCCTTTCAAAGGAGAAACAGCCGACTTCAAGGTACCCAAATTTGTAGTACCATGGCACAGTGTTGGTGTCATTATAAAATCATGGTATTCTGATTTACACCACAGTATGGAATAATTACCATATTCATGTACCATGGTTTATATCTTCACTATTTATATGTTCTCCAAAGTACCTCACAGAAAACCAGGGTGCTACCATATTATAACAATTATATTAATTATAATATTACCAACGTGCCATGTCTAAAAAACATTGTAATACTTTGGTTATTTTTGTAAGTTGCAACACAGATGTACATAATTTAACTATAAATGAACTACAACAGCCTATGTCACAGTGCTTAGATTGAAGGATTATTGTGGGGTGGTTCACTGTAATGATTATGGTATGGTTGGTATAGTTATCCTTCATATGGACATATATTTTGTTGTGCACATTAGGGAAGCTGATAGAATGGTCTCTGGTGCTGTATGGGACATCTACACATCCATATACTCGACATGAACAGCCTCGGTCTGCCCAGCTGCAGGCAGAAGATGAGACCAGAGAGGAATACAATGGTGATTTTGATTATTTTTGGTAGTTTAATCACATTGAAGATTAAGTAGTGGATGGCTGAGGTAGTTACTATATGTAACTATAGTAATATAGTTTCTTTATGTTAAACCATAGTTGATGAAAATTCAGTTACATTTATGTAATAATTTGCTTATCTATATCTTCTATTGAAATTCACTCTTTCAGTGAATCCCCCCAGGTTCATGAGAACCCCAGATCTTTTTAAAAATAAAATAAAATAATATAATATAAAAATAATAAATTATATTATAAATTATATTATAAATAATGTAATATAAATAAAATAATACATTTTAGGATATTTATACTTTAAAATACTAGAAAATATATATCCCACGAAAATAAAACAAATATACTCATAATCAATCAAAACACATTTACAAAAACAAAATTAATATCTTACAAGATTTGTTATATGTTTACTACATATGTACATTTATCTGGTTTTACCCACAGATACCTTACATTGACAGGATGCTTATTTAGGAATAGTTTAAACCTGTGCATGTGTGTATACTGAATGTTCTCCCTGTCTTCACTGTCCCCTGCGTAAGGCTCATGTGACCCAGAATGTAGTGAGGATGGCTGTGAAGGACCTGGACCCCACCAATGCGTGTCCTGTCTGCATTTTTTCGTAAAGCTTAAAAACAACACACGGTCAGTCAATGTCATTTCCCACTTGATTGTAAGTCATATCAATACACAACCAGCAGTGTGTCGAAGGTCTTCTTTTCTCTGTGTTTGTCCAGCACCTGTGTGGCAGACTGTCCAGCTGGGTATTGGGGTGATAGGAAGAGGTGTAAGAAGTGCTACTCCTCCTGTTTGTCATGTTTGGGCAGCCGCAGTGATCAGTGCACAAGCTGTATGTCTGGGTACAATCTGGATGAGGACAAGAACACCTGTGTGACCAGCTGTCTGGATGGCTACTACCTAAACCACAGTAAATGATGCATTACAAGGATTGACCAATGATTAGGTTTCTTGTTTTGTCCAAGCCAGCTCTTCAATATTGTTGGTTCAATGTTAAACTACATGAACAGGTCTGCTGGCTTAGCATACACCCAAGGCATCTTATTTGTATTCACAGCTAGGCATGCTGTTATCCATAGCAACGTTCAAAGAGAAAGATAGCATTTAACATTTTGCCCTAAGAACCCACAAACATACTTTACAAAGCTATTTACAAGTAGAAATAGTTCTGATGCTAGGCACAGTAAGATCAGTTCAAGAGGAAAGAGTTTTCATGCTGTTCATGAGCCTGTGAACTTGGTTTACAGTGTTTCATGGAACATGCAAAACATGACAAAGCATTTTGTCAATTGCTTAGTTTGCTTGTCTTGCAGGGTTGCCAGCCACAGCGAAATTACACTGTTTCAAAATAAAGGTGTAATCTTGTCATGTTTTGTGTTAATTGATGCTTTTTTAATGCAGAGGACAAAGTGTGCAGGAAATGTAGTGAGAAATGCACAAGATGCACCTCAGCCTCCGTTTGCACAGAGTGCTCTGAGGGCACCAGGTAAAGACTTTCATGAAATGTGAACCTTCTAAATTGTCATGGTAATCATTGATTCAGTGTCTGGTCAGTGCACTTAAAAGTGATTGCTTCTCTATTTTCTCATTCAGTCTGGTGGGTAATCGATGTCAGAAGAGTTGTGAGGTGGGCCATTACTACAATGAGCTTAAGGACTCGTGTGAGCTCTGCCACTCAGCCTGTGCTACATGTGCTGGTACAATCCATAAAAACATAACACGTTTCCTTACTTAGATTTTCTGCTCCTAATTGCTTTACATACATTATATTCACACATATATATACATACATTATTTGGATATGCACTCCTATTTGAATTTCTGTCTAAGGATTTATCCTAAAGGATAAAGGATTTAATTTCTAACAGGAATTATCTTTAAGGACACCAAGGCAGCACAAATCCAAATCTACTGCAGATTTTCTGTTTTGTGTTTTAATTAACAGGCCAAAAAATATCATTTTTTGAAATAAATGTTAACATAGTACAACTTTCTTAAATCAAAAACTTTCATTTAAAACAAAGCAGCTTATTTCAAAATCAGAGTTTTGATGACAAAATCATGAATACATTAACACATGCTCATATTTACAACCTATTTACTGTGGCTCCTGGTGAACAGAGTCAAGAATAGTGTCAACATTTATTTGTAACATAGTCCTTGAGTGTCAAGAGCATTTGTGTGATTTTGGGTGTTTAACAGACATAGATTTTGTATTGGTGTACACAGGCTGTTGTTTCATGAATATGTCTTTGTGCAGCTGCAGGTCTAGAGTCATGTAAGCTCTGTGCTGAAGGTTATATGATGGAAAACTGGAGATGTGTGACCACCTGCAGCCAGGGTTTCTATGCTGTACAAATGAAAACAGATAGCACAGAGACTCAGAATACATGCAAGAGGTGTGGAATCTACAGCCTCTCTTCATTTATCTGTTGTCATCATCCAATATTCTAAAGTGTGTGTGTGTGTGTGTGTGTGTGTGTGCACATTTGTGTGTGTGTGTATGTGTGCGTGTGCAGGTGTGATGCAAGTTGTCTAGACTGTGTTGGACCAGGTAAAGGGAATTGCAGTGCATGTGTAGATGGACACACACTAAAGAACGGAGTGTGTGTTCTCAGCCACAATTGTGATTATGGTAGGTTATGTTCTAAAATAATAAACCTGTTTATGGAAGCTTGACTTGACCAAATCTAATGTTAACAGCCCTAGTCACACTTGTTTTTTTTCTTTAGGGCAATATCAGGATGAAAACGGAGTGTGTCATGCATGTGATGTGTCCTGTTATAAATGCAAAGGCCCAAAGAGTGATGAATGCCTGACCTGCCCCAATACACTGTAAGAAAAACGACCTCCTATTACTGTTCTCAGTACAGTTAACTGTGTACCAGTATCTTTCTTAACAGTTTAAGCATTTTAAAATGCTCTGTTGAAAACATTTTAAAAGGGGTTAAAGGGTGGTATTAAAAAAAGTTTAAAGGTGAAAATAACTTATTTTTAACTATTTCAAATGTGAAAAGGTTTAAAAACCTTACAGTTACAGTTGTTCAATTACAGTTGTTTCTGTAATTTAAAGTGATTTAAAGCATATTTGACCTTTGGATAAACTATACACTATAAATGAACTGAGTGTATTATACATCTCTGTCATTGGTTTAGTTGGCTGGATGAGGGCAGCTGTGTGGTCAGCTGTTCTAATGGGAGGTATCCATCCAGTGGACAGTGTCATCTGTGTGACCACACCTGTTCCCAGTGTGTAGATGCTGGACCTGCTAATTGTACAAGCTGTGATACAGGTGAGACCTTCAGTACCCTCCTAGTTCATTTAGTTCACTGTAGCTTCAAGTGATAGTGAAGCTCCCAGTGTGAAACACCCTGGCTCCCAGTGTGGGTGTTGTAATATGTGTTTATATGTGTCTGTTGTAGATAAGTTTGGGGTGGACCGTTACCTGTATGACGGTGAGTGTGTGGACACCTGCCCTCAAGCTCATTTCCACACAGCACTGAAGGTGTGTGAGCCGTGCCCTTCACACTGCAAAGTCTGTTCTTCTGCCACACACTGTATCAAGTGTGAGGACTCCTTCTACCTGTATGATGGATTATGTAACACACTGGAGTGTGGAGAAGGTGCAGTTCCTGTACATTACATAGAACAGTTACCATCTTTATTTACTTATTTGAACCTTTTCATGTATATAATGTGCTTCTCGTACAATTAAAATAATTAGGAGCTAGAGGAAATAAACAGTGATTTTTTTCACAAAAGTTATAAAGATCTACAATTTTATGTGTAAACAGTTGAGAGTGTTTCATTGTTTTTGGAACTTTTGGAAAACATTCTGTTAAAGCTAAGCTAATTCCAATTATTTTTAAGTACATTTTTCAGGTAAAAGTCATAAAAGTTGTTTCAGGTAAAAGTTGTAAGGATTTGAACTTCTTGGTAAATGGTTTAAGTATCACAAGAGAAAGTTAGTAGATATAATTCATTCTCTCTGTGTTTGTGTGTAGGCGAGGTGGAAGACCCAGAATATGATGCCTGCATGTCATGTGAAGAGGGATGTACAAAATGTGTTCTAGGTTCTGTTTCCTGTTTACCTTTATTTATACATTGCTTTCAGTTTAATCAACACTGTTTAGTCAACACTGTTGACAGATTGCTCTCTATTTTTACAGATAATCCCAAGCACTGTTTGTCCTGCATTGATGGGTATTACAAGTAAGAACTGTTAAAATGTGTCAGAACTTGTATATACAACTACAGTATCTGTAAACTACACAACTTTTTCTGAGTTTCTGGTAGTGGGCCAATGTGTGTTTGTTTCGTCACACAGATTCGAGGAGGGCTGCTATAAACACTGTCCTGCTAAGACCTACACAGTGGAGGAAACTATGAGCTGTGTGTCTTGTGATCATGACTGTGTCAGCTGTGATGAAGATGAGTGCTACTGGTGTGAAGCTGACCTGTTCCTGTCAGGTTAGACATTTACATTTATGCATTTGGCAGACACTTTTATCTAAAGCACTTACCACATAACTTACTGTATATTCAAGTTATAGATTTTGTCAGTGCATGTGTTTCCACGGAACTAAACCCACAACTTTTGCACTGCTAATTCAAGGCCCTACCAGCTGAGCCACAGGAACACTGTAGGACCAGGAAATGTTCTTCAAAAAGCACTAATAGTTCTCTACATCACTTAATTCCTTCACTTATCCAGAACTGAAACCTGATGAACATATGAAACAATTAGACTAATCACAACTTTTGAACACCAAGCAAATTAAATGACAAGTGAAACATGATTATGAGTTTTTGAGACTTTTATTTTTGCGCTATTAATTTAAAATTTAAAGTTTATTTTACTCTTCAGATGGGAAGTGTGTGCAAGAGTGTCCCAATGGTTTCTATGGTGATGAAGATTCTCAGGAATGTGAAGAGTGTCACACTGACTGCAGAACATGCAATGGACCAGAGGACAGTGATTGTGAGACTTGCAGTGAAGAACTGACACTTGCTAATGGAGCTTGTGTGTCTGAACAGGACATGTGCCCTATACAGACATACCTCACTGGTAAAAGTACAGCACTTGGATAGTCTTAGAACATTTTGGTTCCCACAGTAAACTTTATTTTAGGGTGTAACCTTTGTTCCCTGGTGTCATGTCTCAGATGATGGTGAATGTGATGCTTGTCACCCTTCCTGTGAGTCCTGCTGGGGGAGATTAAAGAATCAATGCAACACATGTGCCAAAGGTCAGACTGCTCTCCTGTGGACCATCAATATGTTTCTAGCTTCCTGTCCAAACAGTCCTTCGACCTCTTGTTCTTTGTATAGTGATAATCTGTCTAAATATATTCTACCTGTATTCCCATTAATAAAGTGTGATGGATGCAATAGTATTTGGATGATGTATAAATGTATGGGTGGGTGGATATTAAAATGACAAGTGAATAGAGGGATTTATAAAGATCACATATGTGTGTGTTGCAGGGCGGTATTTGAATGCAGATCAGATGTGTGTGGCGCGATGCCCTGTGGGCAGCTTTGGCCAAAAGGAAACTGGACATTGTGAAACATGCCCTCAGGGTTGTGCCCAATGCCAGGATGAGAATCTCTGCACACGCTGCCAGTCAGGACGTAAAAACCCTCTTTATCTGCAGGCCGGCCAGTGTGTGCGCAAGTGTACCAGGTTAGAGCCATTCACTTTATATATGCTTATATTCACTTATATATAAAATAACTGTGTATTAGCCTGTATAAATAAATATTTATGAATAATTGATTCATAGTCACACATCTTGCAAAGTTTAACAAAATTCTGAAAAAATCGAGGTGAAAAAATTGATAACATCATAAATCAATAACACTAGATTTGAAAGGGATCATTAATTATTTTGTTTTGAACATTTTATTTTTTACCCTCAGATAAAAACTTATAATGACACATTTATAATGTTGGCCAAGGTTTCTTGTACCCAAAAATCATAGGTTTGTTATTTATATGACCATTCCTCTTTATGACCCTGAGACCAGCCCTTTAAGAATAATTAGGTTATTATACATGAAATAGTCAAATTTTAAGCATGCATATTAAAAACCAGGTGCACAACATGGTAACTGTTGATGTTTGGTGTTGTTATGTAGTAGAGGTATGTATTAATGTGTACATGTTAACTATATTTGTGTGTGTAGAGGGTTTCCTGCGGGGCAGGTGTGTAAGAGCTGTGCATCTGGCTGTGCATCATGTGAGAGGAATGCAACATACTGTCTGAGCTGTGAGGAGACACTTCTGCTCCACAAACATGAGTGTGTGGCCAGCTGTCCTTCTGCACACACTGTAAAGGATGGGGAGTGTGTCCAGTGTCCTGAAAACTGTATGCTCTGCTCTGATGATAGCCTCTGCACAGGTGAGACTGAAACAGGGTCAATATGGCAATTTGACAACAAACATTTTAAATGATAATTAAATTTCACCATACAAATACTACCATACAAAGGCCCATCTACATCTTATTTCTAAATTAAGTTAACGCACAGTGGGCTTTCCTCCATCACATAGGCAAGTGAATAATTCATTGCATTGCTGTGACAGTAACAAACCTCAGTCACCAGACAGACAATAGACTTTAATGTTACATGTACATCATATCTTTGTGAAACAAACAATTGTTTACTATATTTTTGTAAATATGCAATTATTTGCATATTTACTGACTAAAATAACACATTTGAATGTACATTTATGCATTTGGCAGATGCTTTTATCCAAAGCAACTTGTGCTTTCTGAGAATTGAACCCACAACCTTTCCGCTGCTAACACAATGCTCTACCAACTGAGCTACACAGGAGCAAATGTAAATGTAAAAATATTTGTATGAAAGACTACACTGAAAAAAACTCCTCGCCCGCTTAATGCCACTGATAATGTCATATTCCACTTAGGATACCTTGAACATAATTTATGGGCCAGTTTAATGTTTGGGTGGAGTATTCCTTTAACATCAAATTAGGTTACATGCATGGATTTGATTGAATTAATTAATTTATTGCTGTTACAATGTTTAATCTGTTTAATTTATTTAGGCTGTCAAAGTTATTGCACATTTTCACAGGAAATATTCAATAATATATTTGAATTTTCTGTTATTATTTGAATTATCTATTATTCAATCCTGGCAGATTGTCAGGAAGATTTTCTCCTGCACGCGGGTCAGTGTACAATGGTGTGTCCTGATGGGTTCTTTGAGGACACAGAGCGAGGTGTATGTGAGCGCTGTCACTTAGACTGCGAGTTATGTGATGGACCAGAACCAAACAACTGTGATGCCTGCTCTGATCCTGACAGCATGCTGCACAATGGAGCATGTTTATCCCCCTGCCCCTCACAAACATACAGAGAAAGCAGGTCTGGAGAGTGTTTGGGTGAGATTACGTAACTTTCACACAGTCATTAGTACTGGATAGACATAAAATTAACTTCAGCCTGGATTGTGTCCAGTGCCACACTATTCCCTAGTAATATTCCACCCGGAATATGTTTTATGTTCATTTATATTAAAATAAAAAAGTTGAGTGTTTGAAAATGTAACTTTTTCCAGTAAATCTATCCCTATTTTAAAGACCATAATTAATACATAATGTTATCGGATGGTAACAGTCTCACTGTTGTCGTTCTGAAGCATGTGACAGCACCTGCAGAACTTGTTCTGGCCCTCAAGACACGTCCTGCACCAGCTGCTATGAGGGCCTGAGGATGGATGCTTACAACCGCTGCGTCTTACCAACCACCTGCCAGTCACATCATTACAGCAACCAGGATGGAGAATGTCACTTGTGTCACAAATACTGCCACGAGTGCTCTGGCCCACATCAGAACCAATGTCTCAGCTGCAACCAGAACCACTTTTTTCTCAGTGAGTTGATACAGTTATGGTTGCACATTGAACTGAAAATGCTGACAATTCAAACAGCACAAATAACCATCATAAAAATCTTCTGAAGTGATACGATAGGTGTAAGCAAAACATGAAACTGTATAGAAAAGGGTTTGTGGAAAAGTTATGATATAATGTTGTCTTATAGCAAACCATTAAATTAAATTAAATTAAATTGTGGTTTTGTTAGCATACAATCACCCATGTGCATTCAAAACCTCAATAATGCTTCAAATCTGAAGATGTTTGAAAGTATTTTCAACATGACACAAGGTTCCACTGCATACGCAGATGGCAGCTGTGTGGAGGAGTGTCCAGAAGGCTTCTTCAGTGGAGAGAGTAAGAACTGTGAACCCTGTCATCCAAACTGCTTGAGCTGCATGGGGAAGCACAGCCATGAATGTCTGATCTGCAGAGATCACCTCTACAGACATGCCAAAGAATGTGTAGACACATGTCGCTCTGGGTAACTACACAACCATGATGATTGTATGTTGTACTTGTAGTACTAGCATTTTTTAATTTGTTCTTCATTATAAGGTGGAACTTATTTGAGCTAGCAATACACTGATATTTTTTTGCCCTTTTAAAATTTATATTAACATATTAATTTTATATTATCAAAATGGGTAAATGCCCACTTTGGCTTCTGACATAATTCTAAGCTTTGTTTGGGTCAATAGTAAAGTGGAACATTTGCCCTCTCAACAAATGAAAAACACTTTTTGTTTTAAATTTTTTTTAAATATTTATATTTTAAATAATGAGGTGCGCTAAAAATTAAAGCAGTTTTATCTAAATTTTATTTGTCAACATATATTTTTATTTGTAGTACTTATAGCATTTATTTATAGTATTTTGGCATTTCTTTGGATATCTGGCAAAAAAAAGTAAAAAATCTGCCAACCACTTATTTGTGTCGCGTACAGAAGGCATAGTTTGCCATAACATGGTAACATTACACACCATAAAAACAAACATGGACAATATCTCTTTCAGGTATTATGCTGCTGCTGGCTCCAGGACATGCGAGCGGTGTGATCAGAGCTGTGGGGAGTGTATGCAGGCTGGAGCCGAAGGGTGTGTGAACTGCAGAGAGGGAATGGTGTTTGTCAGGAAACAGGGCCGCTGTGTGTTTTCCTGTCCTGAAACATACTACCATGACACACACCACAAAACCTGTGAAGCCTGCCACATCAGCTGCAGAACTTGTACAGGTGTGTAGCAACAATAGGCACCTAGCATAGCATTAGGGCTGACCATGGGCATTCACTTAAATACTGGGCCTGGCTTGAGGCTCCTAATCTTGGGAGTGAACGGATGAGAGAATGAGTTTCTGCATCAACATCTGAAAGGGTAGCTTGTGCAGGAACCGTTTAATAACTCTCAAATCATGGATTGGTTGTAGCCTACTGCCTTTTTTGGGCACAATGAAGTACAGGCTTAAACAATTTTTAAGTGCAATTCTCTTACTATTCGAAGGTGATTGGGCTCCTAAACAAGGGTTTCATTGACACAAAGTTGAACATGACTGACTGAAAGGTAACAGACAGAATGTCACTGTGAAAAAAACATGATCTATCTGTATAGTGTGATTGATATAAGAACGCCTATACCAATGTTTTATATGTAATAAGCTTATTTATGCTATAGGAAATCAACCTATAAATAGCTCACTGGTATCTGCATATCAAAGTGGGACAATATTGAAAGCATATTATTTATTTATAAGAAAAGTACACATTTGACAATTTTTTTTAAACATCATTAAATTTTAACCTGAAACGCTAGTATGTCATTTTGAATGACAGGCAGAGGTCCTGAGGATTGTGATTCTTGTCGGCCGGGATATACGCTTACAGAGGGCATGTGTGAGTCGTCTTGCGCCATAGGAGAATATGCAGTGCCTGAGGTAAACTTTTATTTAATCTGATTCTTTTGTTAAACAGTCTGTTCAGAAATGCATACACATGACAAAGCTTTGCTTTACATGTTATTGTTTCTTCCTAATTTAAATCACAATTAAGTATTTTTATGAACTTGGTCATAACACTGCTTTTACTATTCCTCTGCAGGAGCAGGGCTATACTTGTAAGCCATGTGATGTGTCCTGTTTGGAATGTAAAGGCCCTGGATTTCATAACTGCACTATGTGCTCAGTACAGTTGATCCTGACAGAAGGGGGGCGCTGTCTGCCCTGTTGTGTCATCACAGAACAGGAAGATGCCACTGATGTTCAGCAGGAGTGCTGTAACTGTACTGAGACCAGAGGTACATTTATGTTTGTTGTATTTTTGTGCCATTAGGTTAATCAGTGGTATTAAAAGAGCCTTGAGGTCTTAAAGGAATACTTTACCCAAAACTAAATGAAGATTCTGTTACACTTTGTTGTTCCAAACCCATTTTCTTCTTTCTTTGAAACATGCTCAGTGCAATTGAAGTGAACATTTACTTCTGTTTAGTTCTTAAAGGTACAGAAAACACCACAAATAGTTAATGTAACTGGCTAATGCTGGCTATTACTGACTAATATAACATAAAAGATGTCATCTGAAAGTACATATTCTTTGTTTGGGGAATAGACCAAAATATGTTATCTTACCTTCCAGGACCCTTTTATATAGACTAGGTCAGAGAGAAAAAACATGAGCTTGAAACTACAATGACTGTTCATGTGGAATATAATTTTTAGGTGAGCTGTTCATGTAGTATTTGAGCAATACAATTAAATATCTCTCCTGTCTGGGTCCTTCAATCTGTTATAGGTGAGTGTGTCCTCAAAACAAACTTTGCCCTCCATAACCAAGAGGAAGAATACACAGGAAACCTTCCACTCTTCATCACCACCTCGATCCTGCTTGTCCTCGCCTTAATTGCTATAGTAATCTTTATTAAACGTTCCCTTTCTAAACGACCCATGCCTGACACCACTGTTCCACGTGGGTATGAAAAACTGGGCCATGGTGGCGCCAGAGAGAGTTTCCACAGAGGTACGACATCATCCACCTCCACGTATGGTGGTCAAGCCAGCTCCAGTTCCGGATTTTACCATGAAGCGAAGCTGGTAGACCTTGGTGATCAGAAGAGTCGTGATGATGATGATGATGATGATGAAGACGAAGATATTGTGTACATGGGGCAGGATGGCACTGTGTATCGCAAATTCAAATACGGGCAACTGGGAGACGAACAAGAAGATGAGTTAGAATATGATGATGAAAGTTATAACTTTCGATAACACCTTCAGGGGTTTAAACACAGGAAGCATTTTCAAATATCCAATTTCCAGTAGATCCAAGATTCCAGTAGACAGTTTTTAAGAGACACATTGCATCATTATTAATTGCAAGTTCAACAAGTTCTGAACGGCAATGTGAGTTATAATTAATTTTAGGTATTTGATTTTAATATTTGTATTTCACACAAAATATCTGCATAGGCGATTTTAATTTTATTTAAGGGTAGGCGACTTCAAGCATTATATTTCACAAGAAGAAGTCACTGAATTTACCACGCCTACCCATAAATGCTAATAATAAATGCTAATAACGTTACCTTTAGGGCAAATAAAGGGATTTTCCTTAAATAGAATATTTACTGGATATAAATGATGTGCAATGAAAAACGCATTAAAGGAATACTATAATCTTATAATAGTATTTTTTATGACACTTATTGCTGCTTCTCCACTGTGACTGATGAAATCTAGAAAGGTCTTGAGCTGCTTTTTTAGAGCATTGTGCTGAATTGTAAAATTCATCAGGGTTTCTGTCAAATACTAGAAACATTTAGTTTCTAAAACAAACTTTTAAAATCATTTGTATCACCTTTTTATGCAATGGCAGGTAGCAGCATAATGGTTATAGGTTCTTTCAGTTTCATTACTAAAACAGCTAATAGTTGTTTGTTTTCAACAGCTTTATTTGACAGCTTTATTTATTTGTTTTTCTCTGAAGGTTCTGTTTTAACTGTGTGGGTTAATTTAATGAAATGTCTGCAGTATTTTACCCGGCCCTGTACAGTACCTCATTACATGATTGATAGTTAAGCAGCAATGCCCTTCTAAAGACTTTTGTGTCTGGTGATATTTTTAGTTGTTAAAGTGTGTCATCCATAAATTTAAATAAAGGTGAAACAAAATTTGAATCGTTAATTACCATCTTTTCATTTCCTTGAAACCAAAAATGATATTGTGTGCCCTGTCCATAGTATGCAAATTCTCTGTATGCATTCACGACTAAAATGATCTACTGGACTTCAAAATGTACAGACAACAAAGCATACATTTCTTTATCCCACAATGCAAAGCGGGCAACCTTATTTTAATTGAGAGTTATTGTAACTAACAAAACCATACTGACTCGTTTAACTGACAATCAACATTTCTCAAATTTTAAATGCCCAACTTTGACACAAAAATGAAACATAAACCCACCTAATGTATTTCCAAGATCAAAGTCATAATGTAATGAACAATATACTGTATATTGTATATTGTAGTGCTGTTTAAAACAATTATCATTGCATAATGCTAACTTTCACATACAATTTAAAAATGTCAACATAAGTGTCATACAGTGTAAGTGATAGGTTAGCATTGTGTTCTCAGTGAGTCATATGTGTGAAAATAAATTTCCATGTTGCTATATTGTGGCTACAAGTTGTCAAGGACAACTGGTAATTTCATTATGATAAGCGTAATCTGACATTTTGTAATAAACAGGATGGAAAAAATTACATACACAAATGTTTAGATTACATTTAGATAAATTTATTCATTACTCTGCATCCTGATATAACACATCTCAATATGCTCTGTTGCAGAAGGCCTCTGTATTAAAATTTTCATCTACTAATATTCTTTGACAGATTTTCAAGAAACATGCAGTGATACAATCACCCAATCTAAAAGGATCCGAAATTGACAACCAGGGACACATGCAGAGATACAATCACCCACAAAATGGCTTTTTCACACTTACACACTTAATGTGACTATTGTAAAGCATACAACCATCTTTTAAAGTTTCTATTTAAACTCTCAGCTTGTTAGCTGGGAGGTCTAACAGCAATACAAACACAGGGCAACAATCATATTCCTACATACACACCTATATACATACATACCATCACATACATGAAAGCTGACATGAAAGTTGTTTGGAAATAGATAGAGCAGTCACAACTAACTAGAAATCTCTGAAACGGCATGCTCATGGGATTTTACAGACCACTTGATTGCATCAACTACTGTCGTTTTTTTACATAAGTTTTTCAACACTCAAAATTGGACATCAAAGTTCTGAAAGATCTAGATGTTTAGTGCTTAGGACACTTGACAAACAAATGGCTTCTTATTCTTAAAGGTACAGTGTATTACTTCTATTAATCCAAGGGTACCACACAAAATTGTAAAAATAACTATAGGAAAATATGAGTTGTTCTGGGTGGTTGCTACAATGGCCTTGGTGATTCCAAGTTGATTCCTAATTCATCACAACAGCTCACCTTCAATTGCCAATGTTATTCTGGTCTATATATCAGCAGATTTCTTTATCTGTTTTAAATCTAATTCATTCATGATTTTGGACAGACGGCAGTTTTAATGTTGCAGTTTGGGGGTTTAAAAACTCTAAATATGAGTAACAATAAAAGTGATGCATGCTTTAGCTACAGAGCTTGTGAAATCTTATAGATGTCTAAGTTAAAATGGCACAGGACAACTTTTCTCCCTGCTGAACTTAACTGACAGTATAAGGTTTATGAGGCATTGTTTAGATTTAATCTTGACCTATATTCTATGTGACAAGGTTAATAATTAATATACAGTGTTGTACTTTTCTGCTCTCATTTTATGACAATGTAATAGTGTTAGTTGTAAGTACTAGGTCTTGCCTCTGTGTTTACAATAACCATGCAAGCGTTAACATTAATACAGAGCAGCTTATATGATTTGGTGCCCAGCAGACTCGTGAGATCTTAGGTGTCCAAACACTGCCTAATTTTTACATGCTCCAAATACAAAAATATCAGACAGTGAAAATTGAGCCTAAGGGAAAAATTACAATATTATATTATTGCTAAGATGCCTCTCATGCATGTAACAACATGATAACTTTCTGCAAGACAATAAATGACAATAAGAATGTTTCAGGCATGAAGCTGATCTAAGCTACAGTGGAACTGTGTCTGTACTGCAAATTTAGAGGTGAGAATTATTTTATTTGAGATCATTTGTGCTGAAGAACATACTGTGTTATATTCAGCCGGCACTGAGATACCAAAACACAAAAATACATTTTTCTCTTATTTTACAAGATTATTGCATCCATATCTGTGTGCAATCCTTACAATTTAAATACTCCAAAGATCTTTACAGACATAATGTTCTCGCGTCCTTATGAACTGCTCGCACTGGGTTGAGCTCTGCAACGCATATAAAATAAATATTACTGACCTGAATTTAAAATAAAGTAATTTAACTTATTTTTAAAATAATCACAAAAACAAATTTCATATCAAACTATTATTGAAGGAGTCATATCATTAAAAATTCTGTAAAACACTTTTTCAGTACTACAGGATACAAATCTCAGTACCTGAAAAAGCTAATGTGCCTGAAATATGTAATATTGTGATGTCATGAATCAGGAGTTAATTAACACATTCATTTACCAACAATGACCACAATAACACACCAATGATCCTAATTCTGTGTTCAGCACTGTGGCCTGGCCAGTCAGAGTGAAGGAATAATAAAGCATTGTTACTCTTGCTAATAACTTGCTGGCTAGAAATCCTAAACATGGAAAATGGCCATGATAAAGCAAACATAAAAAAGGAAAAAATATGACATGACCCCTTAAATAATTGGCTCTTAAAAGATTTAGAAATCTTACATAGATGCATTTGGAGGAATATCAGTCCCTTGGAGAAAGCTGTTGATTCTTCAGAATACAGAAAAAGAGATACAGAAAAGATACAGAAAAGTTTTTAAAGATTTACAAGTCACAAATTCATAGTCATAGTACTATATGATTGTATGCCAAAACACAAGGTTAGACACAATAATGCTTGTGTCTTCATGAATACTCACTTAGAGCTCTCTGCTGCTTCCCTCAATTCATCATCCAGTCTAGAGAAACACATTTTATTAGATAAATATTTGCATACACTTCACCTTATATATAAAAGTGTGCCATCAAATGTATTCAATTTGTGGAAAAGAACATTTCTAAAGTTCTAATATAAATTTATATTGGGAATATTATGGGTCATTGAATCATCAGTGTAAATCAGTGAATCATGCCCTTCACCCCAGGTTTCTGTTGCCATAGAAACATGCATTCACAGATTTTAAATTATAGCGCGTTAACACCTCTTCAACACAGCTGAATCTGTCAGTGATCTCGCTCCTCATTGCTCACATTCATGCAGATATAAACTGTGCTCGATGGTTCATACCCTTCATATTCATAGTACAGTGCCATAGATTCGGTTACACCCATAAGATCTTTATATTTGCTTACCTGATGATGCACTCGGGTATGTGGACAAACTCCATTGGGATGAGCTCCTCTAGTTCTGCTAAACTATTTACATACTTAATCTTACTGCTGAACTTGGAGCTGGAAAAGGAGCAGAATTACAGTATGATAAGGAAACTGTTGGTTTTTGTTTACCATTTAATATTATGTCTAAATAATTCAAATTTTTAGGACTTTTACCTGATAAATGGTTTAGTGATGGCTAAAATTGTCCTTATGAACCATGATGGGTGAACAATGATGAAAGATTTTAAGTTCTTTCTGAGCCTGAAAAAGTGAATAAAAACAGCTGTTACTATTATTTATTGGTGCCCTGTATACATTTTCTGATGAGTATATAAAAAATATATACATTACCTCCTGTCAATCATCTGGTAGCATCTCTTGAGCCAATTGAGGCCCGGCATTCTCCGGTGTGGAGTGGCTCCATTCAGGTAGATGATCATATAATCCTCTGCTACCATGAGCTCAAGTGTACTAATAACATACCTGAAACACCATTCATGTTCATTTATTGTACACAAATAATCAAGATTCCTTCATCAGGGATAGGTTAACACACCTATGGCTATAATTTATATAGAAATAAGTTTGTATATAAACTTACAGGAAGAGATTTTCCATAATGTCATGATAATCCTCTCTATCACTGTCTGGGAGAAAACATGCAGCAAATACAATGATGGCATTGGTACCATTGCCATAGTAGCCTGTGGATGGAATTTTAAAAGTTATATAAAGCAAGAATAAATAACTATTTTTCCAATTATTACAAACTTAAACCAAAAGTCCAGATAATCCTGTGGCCATTTATAATGAATTTGAAATGTTCCCTCAAAAGTGAATATAACATTATCCTGTATTAGATTAATGAACCTCCATGAGAGATGACTTTCAGGTAAGGTTCAATGCTCTTCATGTTAATACGATGCTCTTGTTCTCCGATGATGACAGTTCTCCAGAGCTTGGAGTCCTGACGCTCCTCTGCATCACTGTATGTGGGAATGGGCTCGACTGTTTCTTTCACAGAATCTCTCTGAGCTGCTTTAGGCTCTGAAAAAACCCAAATATCAGTATTTCATATAATAAATGTTTTTGCATGGTAATAAATATATCATTGCGCAGCTGGAACAAATTCCATTATGTTTACTTGTACACAAATGTCTAAATAATTAGTGCAGAAAGTTACTTTCAGATGTTATATTTTCAGATTCTGTGTCTGCCTTTTATACCCGGTCTACTAACAAAGCTAAAATCTATGAATAACTCTACTAACTTCAATTTATATATTAAAGGCTTTCTATTTTTAATTATTTTTTGTCTAAATATTGTGCTATATAAATTAACATCACAAATTACCATAATGTATTCAAATATACATCAGATACTTTTTTGTAATTGCTGTTTGGCAGGCATATAGTCTGCACGCATAATTGGGTGTAATATTGCATTTACTGTCCTACCATCCCAATCTATTTCATGGTCTGTATAATCAGCCTCATCAGGTGTATCCAGATCATCCACATTGATGTCAAGGTCATCTGGTGTGTCGAACAGGTCATCTTCACTTTGGTCCAATGACAAGCTAATACGTGGCGCTGATAGTTTCTTCCTCTGTGAGACTCCGCCCTCTTGGCCCTGCAGCGGCAGGGATGTGGGTGGGGCTAGAAATGAACAAAGAGGCTGTTAAACACAGGTTATGATTTATAAATGCTACTATTTTCAACAGCTTTGTATATTGTGTAAAAATCAAGAAAAAATAAAATTAATTTATTCTAAATTACTGCCATTTGTCAGTCATGAGTCTGAAGTGAGTTAAATGCGACAGGCACTATACCAGGCCCTGTTGATGCTGAGAGTTCATATTTAACATAGACTGCAACATCACACTGCGTGACGGCAGGACGAGGGACCCAGTGTATACTGAAGGAGGAAGAAATAACTTTTCTTGTAAGGATTTTTGTGTTTTTATTATCACGTTTTTTTCCACAAAACTATCTAAAGCAACATCCTCTCAAGCTCTCCTCAGAGATTGGCATGGTCCCAGAAGAGATGTCCATTGCAAGGGCTTTTCTTGGAGCAATGGTACTTCTTAGAAGAGCCCCATTACTACCTGAGACCAAGGGAAGGTTCGAGTTAAGAAGCAGGTGCAGAAGATGAGGTAGTGGACTACTATGCTGGACTCTAGTGAAGATAAGTGAAGAGCAGATGAAAAGTGAGAACCCTAAGAGACAAAGGACACAAAGGTTCGGCAAAGGTTCGGACCTTTGAGACAAAGGTTCGGCTATGACAGCCTCCTTGCCAGGGGAATGAACACCATCCTGGAAAGAAAGAAAGAAAGAAAGAAAGAAAGAAAGAAAGAAAGAAAGAAGGAAAGAAAGAAATCCTCCTTGGTGCAGCAGCATGGCAGCCTGATTACATATAACAGGAATCTTACTTGCTAGGTAGAGAATCGTGCCCACCAGTCACATGGTGACGGTCATAAACATCTGCATTGTAAGTTTATCACAATGCAGGCCCATAGGACAAGAAAAGAGCTGTGGTGATGCACTGCCCAATAGAATGTAGGTCAAAGCATGAGAAAGATGAATATGCTATTATTGCTATTATGCTATTACATGCGATTATTTCCATGCAATTCATTGCACCGGCGACTGATGCAATGTTGGGTGATCCACTCTTGAATGGAACTATTTTTGTCTGTCTTTTAAATAAGGAACCTTTAATAATTGTTGCAGAAATATGTTTCACAAAAGGTTCGTTGTAGTGGAAAGACTATGAAAAGGTAAGAAAGAAATGGTTCCTTTAAAAATCTAGAAACAAAAATGATTGTTCTTTTACGACATTGCTGTGAAAAAACTTTAAAGAAACATTATTTAGTGTCTGATTATTTTACTGCTCTATCAATTTCAAGTAATCTTCTTAATTTCCTAAACAAACATAATCTTGCAATAACTTCAGGTAGAGTCTGTAAGTCTCAGAAGTTGTGACAATTTTACCTGGCCGACCCTCTGCCCCCTCAAAACTCATCTTGCGTTCAGGACGCTGCTCCATCTCCACATTGCCAGAAGGAGAACTATCGACATAAAGGGTATCAACATTAATTTAATGTAAACCAGACAAACATTAAGGATTGTGAACACAGGAGAGATCTTTTTTATTCAAAATGGCGGAAAATTTTTCATGACAGAAAATAACAACATGGGGGTGTAGAAATTGGCGTAACTCAGAAGAATCACCAGAAAAAAAGACTTTTGTTTCTTACAAAACATACAAAACTTTTGAACTAACAAGTCAAAAGTTATGCACACAAACAAAAAAAAACAGTGCATTCAAACCCCAAAATGACCACGGAACATTTGACATATAAATACTACATGTAAATATCACATTTGACCACTCTCATAATTTTAGACCACAGTTCAAAGCAAAAATTTATAAGCCATCTGTCATATCTCTAGACCAGTAAATGGCACTGTGACAAAACTCTGCATGCACCCTCAGGTCATGTGATGACATCTTACATTAAATCATCCTCAGGTAAGTTAATGTAACTGAGATCAAAAACAAAATTGACAAAAGTTTTATTTTTGTAGAGTATGCAGCAGTTGTCTTTATTGAACTCTGGCTTTATTGAACTGATTACATTAATATGACTACTGTAAGTCACAGTCATAACACCACCAAATGGGAAATGTGACACTTTACATAAACTGTAAAATAGTCACATTTTGGCCATACTTACATCTTGTAATGCTCTACAGGAATTTGTGATATTAAAAATTGTTGCCATTGAAGATGCTAAATTGGGATTTCTCGACTAATGTTGGAATGGCAAAGGCGATAAAATGATGGCAAAAATACCTCACATCTGCTGCGTAAACTTCAGCTATATGTTTGGTCCTATGGATAGCTGCTTGTATGGCTACTGACTAAAATTATAATTAAAATATGTAAATATTTTATTTCTTTTGTGTTTATATTTACATACAGTTTGTGTTTATTTTTATTAGCACAAATCTGAACAAAATACAGAACTCTAGCTGCCAAATAGTTGACAATCTGTTCAGAAGTTAACTGTCAACCTTGTAAACCTGGAAATTTTGCAGCTCTTTAATATGTTGTAGAATACCGTTGCAATTCCTGCAGCTGCAATATACAACAGACAGTCATCACAAAAAAATGTTTCTGTTTGTCTTTATTCTAAGCTAATTTTCATTCTGACTTGTTACAATAGAGACATTATTTAATATGTTTTAGTTGTTTTTGTGAGGACCATTACATGCTCTTATCATGAAATCAAATATATTTGGTTTCTGGTTTTATTGTGTTGTGGGTTTTTGGTTCCCACAATGTACAGTAAGCAAAACCTGATGCACATTAAAAAGGCACAAAGTCATGTTAGTAGGAAATGCTATAAGCTACAATAAACTACCAGATGGCTGTCAGTTCTGAAATAATGTCTGTTTGGAATAGCAATACTACCACACTCTTAGTGTTTCTGCAGAATATTATTGTTTGTGACAGAATTTCCAGGTATCCAGGAATACTAACTGAAGTATAGCAAACAACCGAGTACATTTGTACAGTTTCTTTAACCTATTAGAAGACCAGACTATTCAGATTAAGCCCTTTCTACACAAACTTTAAAAATAATACCAAACATTTTTATTTTGAAAATTGATATTTTTAAACATTGTGGCAACGTGGCGAAGTAATACTACAATAGTGTAGTATAGTAATGTTTGAAACATTTATAATTTCACTATGCATTCTGTTCTATGTAGTATTTGTAAAAACTGGCAGCCGTATACAAAGTAACATGTTATTCATGAGAGTCGGATGGGAGTCAAAGTAAAATGGTCCCCGGATCTCTATATTTCCAAGACATCTGATTAATCCATCTGTCCATCCTCCGCAGCAGGAAACATGAGAAGGAGGCGGAGAAAATGTCATTACTATAACCTCCTCTTTTGCTCTATTTCTCCTCTTTGTGAATCACTCCGCCAGCTTGGCGTTCACGTGTATTCGCTTGTACAAACATGCACACATGCAAATACTGTAAATCAGCCGTACGTGAATTTGATGGCCAAAGCAGGTCAGATGTCTTTGAGCCTGAAACCCTTATTATGCTAAAAAGTGTTGCATTCAACCATGACAAGCACCCATTTATGATGCACTCACACACAAAAGCAGCTGCCTGTTTCTTGCATCACAAACGATGCTGAAGCTAAGCCTCTTCCGTCACCAAAAACAAATGCAAAACAAACAGATGCCCAACCCTCTCGCCTGCCTCTGATAAAAGCTCGGGGTTTAAAACACCATGCCTCTATTTATCCATCTCATCCCTGGAAATCATCAACCACAATCCACTCACCCCAAATGAAGCGCTGTCCTTTCTGTTCTTCCTTTGGTTTTAGATCATAGATTTACACCTGCATCTCTCAGCGTGTCAGGGATGCTTAGCTCATCCGCTGCCAAGCGGTTCCACCATTTTGTGGTCATGTGATCCTCTCAGGCACCAAATAAGGGCATGTTGCTGTTTTTTCCCACCCTGATCCTGATACACAAATGAGCGGGCGAGACTAACGACTCGGCTGCTGCACCTAAATGAAGCTGGTGGGGTCTAACACAGGTGAGTGTGACTGTGCTGATGGACAGATGGAAAGATCCAAAGGGAATGGATATGAACAAGTCTTACTGTGTGCTGAGTGACTGCTGACCAAAGACTTCAAGCAACTGCAAATCAATAACACTTAGGTTCAAATTCATGAAATAAACTAAAGCTGTTCTCTGAAATGGTGCAGGTCTTATCTTTCTCATTTGAAAGATTTGCTCAAAACATAGAATGCATGTTTAAAAAAACATAATCACGAATACCCGGCAATGTCACTAAAAAAGTTTCTGTGTAGCTCAGTGGGTGGAGCATTGTGTTAGCAGTGCAAAGGTTGTGGGTTCAATTCCCAGGAAGCACATGTACTGATAAAACAATGTATAACTTGAATGTACTGTATGTTGCTTTGGATAAAAGTGTCTGCCAAATGCGTAAATGTTGTTTCTATTTAGAATACATGAAATGTTTGGTAAATGTACCACTTTTAGCTTAACAATATACTCAATTTGTGTGTTGTGTTTAGCTACTCACCAGCTCTTTGTTCCGAGTGTCTTGTTAAAGGAAGCAATGGGAGGTGCTCTGTGACCTCTTAGTCAGCAAGTGTTTGGTCCAATGTTCATTGCCACAGCAACTGTGCCACACCTGACATAACTAAGCGTAAAGTTATAAACTGCTGCTGCCACAATAATGTTTTACTGTTTGCTTACAGCAATTACTGTCATACAATAACACCCAGTGACTGTATACCCCAAACACATACAGTACATGCTTGCACATAAAATTCAAGCTGCAATTTGTAACTTTTTTGGTTACAAATAAACAAAAAGTCTGATAATGAGCAAGTATATAATAGATCAGTGTTTAAAACTGATTGGTACCTTATCAAGTTTATCAATGTTACTTTGACTTTATAATGGCAATTGTAATAATAATGGAAATTGGTAGAATTAAAAATGATCAACTTGAAGTGTTAGTCATTGGTCACTTTATGCACTCAATCATCACTGTTTACCTGTGTAGCTGAGAGGGTGAAGCTACACATAAAACTAGTTCACTACTCTAGGTGCTGAGTGCATAGCATAGTATGCATAATATAAGTCAAAAAGAGCCATTTTGTCCCCCTCTCCCACCAAATAAAATATGCCTGGATTTGACTTTTAAATGAACATGTTAAATGAACATTGTTTTATGCAGATGTAAAGTAGTTGCCTAGTTGCACTAGAGTGATTTTTATTTTTTTTGGACATTATCACTAGGTGGCACTAGTTTGATTTCTATTGTATTTGGATGTTAGCTATTTATACTTTTTTGTCCCTGGCAAGATGTATGAGTGTTTCCTGGCAACAAGAGAGTAACGTCATGGTGTTGCAGACACAAGTTTAGTGGGATATACTTTTACCTGTGTACTCTTATTTTGGCTTTTCTTTTAACTTTCTTTGTATTTTTTTGTGGTTCCAGAACCACGGGTTACGGACCCTCAGTATAAGCGTATAAGCATATAGTACATAATTTATGTACTATATGTAGCTTGATGTAGACTAAATCATCCCAAAAAATATCTCCCAGAGTGTCCAGGCAGCTTTTTTTTGTTCCTTGTTTTGTGCCCAATCATTTTGCGACCTGTCATTAATATAAAAATCTTGTGACATGGCATTGTAGTTGCAATAAAAATGTATTCATAATTCTTACTGGTCAACTGTTTTGATTTTGGGAAAGAATAAATGGTCACAGCACAAATGGTCTTGATTTTTTAAAAAAACATTTTATTTTGGCAGACACTTTTATCCAAACCAACTCAGTGCATTCATTCTAGAAAGTTTCATATTGTTCACATACTTAATTGTTACATCTCTGTTACAGAAAAAAAACAGCTACAGTAGTAAAATTAATAGTTATTCCTTTTTTACACAGCAGTTATAACCTGTTTAGAGTAACAGCATGTTTTTAATACATCAACCTTTGTTATTTTTCTAGCACATTTTATGATAAGCAGCAGTTTTTCTCAGGCATGTAAAGTAGGTCTGGTGCCCTAAGTATGCAGATCTGATGCAACAGTGTCACAGTGTACATAAAGTCTGCTAATATTGAGGTATCTGTCCTGTATCTATGTTAGTGCTGGCCAGAGTATTTGAGTAGCAAAGGAAGTAGATACATGCAATTTGCATAGATTTGCAAAGTCACATCAGTCACTTTTTTGTCACATCAAGTTTGAATATATATTTTATTTTTGTGTGCTAATGGATTATAATCGATGTGGAAACACACTAAGACAGGCTTATTTATAAATGCAATTGTCTGAAAGGGTTTTGGATTGTTTGTGGACAGCAAATAGGCATTAACCAGGCAAACTATTCTGTTAGTTTACAAAAATGCTCCGTATATTTAAAATAATAAGGTTATGGGAACGACCCTAAGGAAAAGCCCCCTGAATAGGTTTTTAAACTAACAAAAATGGCCCAATCAAGTGTCAGGCAGCAAATATAAAAAAAGTACAAAATAAAGTTAATTTCTGTTAGTACATGTAGGCTACATGCTAAATTCACAGAATGCACTTTGCCCTAATCACAAATATGGATGTTCAAAAGAAAATAGCCAAATATAACTGAACAGTAATGAAACAGTATTATATCTGTAAATGACCTATAGTCACCTAACCCAAGTTAAACATCGAAAGGTTAAGTCGTAGGATAGTGTGCTTCACTGCATCGAAAACAAAGCGGATATTCTCTGTGTCAGTTGCGCAGGTGAAATGTGCATAGATGCGTTTCTGTGTGTCTGAGTTCTGCTGCTCATACATACTCAAGATGAACTTCATTGCAGCTTCTGCATCATTTTTAGGGCCTGCAGAGAAAAAAAAAATTAAACAGATTATTTTATTCTATCTGAATGAGAGGGAGTAACTAGTAATGTTAACTATGTTTACTAGCAGTATGACAGTGTTCATGTGCTAATACATTTTTTTTAAAGCATAAGAAAATGTTACATTGCTGGTTTTATTAGGGCCCAAGCCCTATTATTTTCCATACAATTGTTATTCTTTTAATCAAGATATTGCTTTTGGGCCCCTTAACATGCTCAAAATCTATTGAATCTTGGAACACATCAGAGTCGTTGCCCATTAGCCCCAGGCAGTAGGAACAAGAAAACAGGAAGTCAGCCATTTTGGATTTTTTGAAAAGCATATACGTTGAAACTATATGATCTAATAAAGTATGATTGTCACCAAACTTGGTAAACATTATACCATCGTCATATTGAAAATGCTAAATTGCAAGGGATTTTTAATATCTCAAACATTGTTGCCATTGCAAGGCAATGAATTCATGGTGAAACAACCTCATTATTCATCACAAACTCTGTAAATGTCTAGGTAATTAAAAGGTTAAGGGACAAGGGTTAACTACTTATACTGTAATTGTGAGTGGTTTGTAGCCTGACCAGCCACAGTTTTTATTTGTCTCCCAAACACTGCATGTCAGTAATTGTTGGCAATTCCTATTACTACAACCTGTGTATTCTGGAAAATAGTCTTCAATATGAGATGTTGAGATCTTTTCTTTCAGGAGGTCTGTCTTATTGAGGAAGAGGATAATAGAGGACTCCTGGAACCAGGGATAGGAGATGATGGTCTTAAATAGGGCCTTACTCTCTTCCATACGGTTCTGTAGTGGTAAAACAGATTGAAGTATCATGAATGCAGTCAATCATAGGAATCTCCTATAATGAAATGATCCTAACCTCATTTTCACATTCGTATAAGACCTGATCGTATTCGCTCAGAGCCACCAGGTATATAATTGAAGTAACGTTTTCAAAACAATGGATCCACTTTCGTCTCTCTGACTTTTGGCCTCCCACATCGACCATTCTGCAGTAACAGAAGTGGTTTAGCAATACAAAATGAATGATATATCACTTAAAACTACCAATTTAAAGTCACCTGAATATTACTGTCTGGAGGTCAAAGATATACTCAATAATGCCAGTGGTTGGAATTCGGACTCGTAGAATATCTTGCAGGGTGGGCAAGTAGGAAGCTGCAGAGATTCGATCAACATCATCAAGGTAACTAGCAAACACAAACAAAAATAAATAATGAAAAAAAACATGTGATAATACAATGTTTTGATAGTATTACAAAGTCAGATTGTTTACTCTATTAAAATAACTTTATGGTGTACTTTTTGACTTTGTACATTAAACTAGAGTGATAGAGGTAAAAGTTAGTATTATTTAAAATTTTAAATAAAAATGCCTATTTATTTTTACCTTATCACATTCAAATACATAGATTACCTAGGTTAAAGGTTAAATAGGTTACATACAGTAGGTGAACTATGTTTCTACCTGCAGATCGGAATTAAGACACTTGTCTTATTCCAAGTAGACAAGTGTTAATACCAAATTCACTCACTATTTGGCAGAGTCTGACAGCTGGAATTCTCTCCGCCGTTCATAGCATTTCTGCAGGCCACAGTCTCCCCAAACACTCTTGATGGCGTCAGTATATTCAGATGTAATTGAGTGTAATGTGCTTGCTGTCACTGTTGTAAGCATTGCAGCGTAATTCTGCATCAAATACAAACACACAAGATTTCAGTTGCATTCCTTTTGAGTGGAAGTTTAAACAACAGGCCTCTCTTAGAGAACAATCTCTGTATTAGGAAGAACTAATACACTAGCTTGGACTTCAAAGATGTTTATGTTGGTTTTAAGTTGATCTTTGTAACAGGTACGTGATTAAAAGTATTTGGTATTCAAATATCTGCTACTTACTGAATTTTTGGATTCCGTAAAAGGGATGTTTAGGTTCTCCATGGCTTGGATCAGGGTTTGAATGGCAATGAAGACATTCTGAAACACCAGCTTGGCATAGGCTCTCCTGTCCTCCTCTGTATAGCCTCTGCCATGTATGATTCTCATCTGCTTGATGAAGGTGCTCTTCCCACTTTCCCCTGTGCCTATAAAAAGTTTAGCTGTGAATACTCATGAGTATTAAAGGGAACTTTCCCTTTACTAGAGAAAAAAAAACCACCTTAAAACCCAATATTCATAATGCTTTTTATGTAATTAAAGTGGGTGGTGACCAGTGGTTGCTATGCTACAAAATATAATTCCTAAATAGATTCTTAAAAAGCAACTGTGATTTTGCAACTCCTTAAAAGTGATGGTGAGACCAGAAACCCAACCGGCCTGTGAGGACTCGCTCGGCAGGGATTCATCCAATAAACAATGTAACACAGGTCAGCGCTGATGACAATTTTTTAAATTTGATTTGATTACATTTAAAAAAAAAAACTTTAAAGTTTTAATACAAGAATGCCTACTGAAATTAATAATTTAATAATTAATGTATTTTAGTATTTTAACTTGCTCTTTACTTTTGACAGGGTGAGGCAGATAAGTTTTCCCAGATAAGCAAATAAGTTACATATTATGTCTATATAATTCTTTGTAAATAGCATTAAAATGAGGGTAGAGGATAATACAATTTATTTTCTGTCAATTAATTTCTGGAAAATTCCCCTCACTTAAAAAGTTATAAGCTTTAAAACCTCCAGTAGACAACTGCAGAATTTCTGCTTATAAACTGTACAACAATGGCTGTTTCTCGCCACCCTGGTACTAACACAAACAATAAAACAGGTGGTTTCAATACTTTGTATTGTACAGGAAGCTATAAACCATACATCTTTCATTTATCCAGTATTCCTGAAACAAGAAGCATTTTTAGTTTAGCGTGGCATAGACTTACAAAACAAGTATATTTCACATATACTTTCAAGTAAATTTTCAAACAGAATAAGAGATTAAACTTTTTTCATTGTTTTGTCAGATATGGCAACCCATACCCAAAATATGACCAATGCATTTAACCCATCACTGGTAAGGAGTGAACACACTGCAAGTCATAAAAACACACACAGTGGGCAGCTATCACTACATCACCTGGGGAGTAATCGGGGGTTAGCTGCCTTGCTCAGGGGCACTCTAGTTGCTACCTGCCGGTGCTGGAATTAAACCAGCAACCCACTGATTACAAGGCTGACTCACTAACCAGTAGAACACAACTGCTCTCACTGGATGGGAAGGGGATGACACACAAATCTCGAGTCACATAAATCTTGAGTTACCTTTTTATTGTAATGGATTTTTTTGTCATTTTATTTCCTGACAGTAAATAGGAACTATAACTTAAGTAAACCTAACCTCTCTTGATGTTCCTAGTTTGAATGTTTACTTCTGTATATGAATAAAGGGCATAAATCATTTGTATGTCATTTGTTTTGCTGCAAAGTTTCACAGTTAAACAGTTACCTGTAAGCTTAAACATGAATAAATGTGACCTTTGCTAAATAAAAAATGTGTCTTTATTAGTCTAAATCAATAAGTATTTTTATTGTGACTTTGTTTCTCAGTCCTATAGATACTGGTATGAAACTTAATACTTTGACAGACAACATTTTAATGCCACACTGTAAATACTGTTGACATGCATTCATTACACGTGAAAGATACCTGACTAACAACTGTTTTACTGAAGAGCTGTAGATTGTTATCACTATTAATACAGGAAAACACTAGACTGAATAATTCAATCTGTTAATTAATCTGAATAATTCAAATAATTTTCTGTTAAACTGCACTAAATGATAGCACAACATCAAACTACATACCAAAAAAGGATTAACTTAACCACTGTGTATATACCACCACTGCTTATATATTGTATGCGGCAAATATACACATTGTAGAAACTAAGTGAATCTATCAGTACATCTTAAAATAAGAATTCACAATTTTCCTGTTTACATATCTTTTACAAATACACGGTCATGTTTACTTTGCATTATAGTTTCACCCAAAAATGCTATCATGCTATACTTTATGATACTGAATGACTATTCATCTTTACATATTTTGCATGTATTTGCATGTGACCAGTAACACATACTTTGTCACCCACAAAGTATCATCAAAAAATATAAAAAATAAATTTAGAAAAATGTAGAACAAATTTACTGATAAAATAGAAACAACATGTCCGACAATTTAAAAGTGATGGCCAAAAAATTATTATAATATCTAAAGTATTAAAAAGTATCTAGCTTAAATTATTATGCTGAATGTGAAAAACTTTCATATAAAATGTCATTTAAAATAAGCATTTAACTTACCTAACAGTAAGAGTTTCAGCTGTCTGGAGGCATCTCTCTTGTCCAACCTAAGCTGCCTCTCGATTTCCTGATGAATTCGGAGGTTTTCTCTGTCGTCCCCTGACAAGCAACAGTCACCCATTCTCTTCCAGCACTTTCCACTTAATAAACCCATCAAGTAAATCAACGTCTGCATAAAACAACAATGCAAAAGAATGTTTTGTGAACACGCCTATCTCCAAAGCAGCGTGATATCATATGCTGGTAAATTCCTTGCAGGTATTCTTCCTTGTTCAATGGACGGGGAGGGTACATGGGAAGCTTATAGATCTATGAGTGCATTTCTGTCTTTGCTGTAATTTCCACTTGTTTTGTTCCACAAAAGCCCAACTTTTTTAAAAATTTGCAAGTAAAATTTAAATGATGTTGGATTGAAATGTATTAACACATTTTATTGAACTGACCTCACAAAATACTACACTAATCAGACTGAGGTGCACGTGGACACTATACTAACAATGCCCTCAGAAATAAACAAATGATTAAAAAAGTTGTTGTTCTTGTACGTCTTGATCCGCAGCTTTCAGGACTTTATTTCAAACACTGGTGATCATGTTACATAGAAGGAACTTATTAGAATGTGTCACCTTGAAATGTAAGAATGCCCAAACAGCATGTTATTTAATGAAGCATGAGAGAGACACACAGGAGTTGAGGAAATTCAAGCTGGATAGACCAGACAGGGTAGTCTTGCTGGTCTAAAACTATGGTCACTTTTTACTTAAGTTCTATTGGGCAAAAATAAAGGCTAGAGGTCAAACTAATACTCCTAATAATATTTATCTGATCATTTCTGCTGAAAATGACTTTAAAAAGATTCAATAGAAATTAATGACTAAAAATAGAAATAAATCAGAGCTGTGTCATGTCGATGGGTAAGTTTAAACATTGGAAAATGTTCTTAATTTACATTTTAAATCTTATTATTTACATCTTAACAATACTATCAAGGAGATTTTTTTATATTCAGAATGTGCTATACAACAGGAGTAGTTTTTGTCATTTTATTTCCTGTATTTGGCTACAAAGCTTACTACAGTGTCACTGTTATTTAACCCCTGGCACAATTTATCCCCAAGCATCTGACACACTTTGCCCCCGAGCTACTTTTTTAGAAAAATACTTCATTTAATAATTCATAGCTAACCTTCAGCCGGATTTATGTAAGTTATGTAGGTTTTATTCACTATCACTTTCCCATAATCATGTCTCAACAACAACCTTTCAAAAAAATGCAGAAACTATGTTTATTATTTAAAGGAATTACATCTATTCTCATCTTAGTGAATCAGACCACTCACCGGTTTGTGTTTAAAGAGCTTCGCTAAGCCAACAGATTTTATTTTCAGAAAAGCTTCAAGTTTAGCAAAAAAATCTTGTTCTATTTAAAAACTAGTTTTCAATATATACAGTAGCATTCTTAAGATGGCTTAGTGATTAGAAGCTTTTTGGTCTGAAGTAAAATCTTTTTCTTTAACAGTGTGAAGGTATCTTGTGTCACAGTACACTTGTGCAACATCATGGGACAGAATGAGGAAGTTTATAAACAAGGTTAAACACTCTAATCATTTTAATCCTTATTAACTTGCAGAATCCACAATACAAACATTATTTCATTGTTCCAATACGCATCTAAACAGAGATCTAGCCATACATAAAATCCCAGCTTTATAATGTTAATGTATCTTTAAAACTTCATAAAAAGCAGTACACTCCTAAAAGCAGTTATTCCACCAAAACAGTGCCCCAAAATACTTAAACTGAAGTGACATTTAGAATTAAATGCAGTAGATTTAAAGCTAAATATCTATGGGAATTATGGGTAATCGTAACTGGCAAATACATGTTAGTTTCACATGCTATTCTGCTTGGACACCAGTGGGAACTGTATCAGCCTAGAGGAACTAGAACCAAAATATCTCAAATGAACTTGGAACCAGTTGGTTAAAAATAATTGAATGGCTTAAAAAATACATTGAAATGCCTTAAGTTTAATATTATTTGTTTACAGATGCCACTTTGTAAGATTGTGGTATATCATGCATCTAAAGGCTTAGACTGGTAACTTTATGTTTCAAGATAAACGTGTCACTCAGGACTGCTACTACAATTGGCAAGACCCAGGACTATTATATAATGGTCCCCCAAACCCCATATCTAAGTAAGACTATACAATAGAAAACCCTGATGCCATACGTTGCTGTGCTGTATAATTATGGTATTAATTACAGAGAAATCCTTTAGAAGAAATCCTTTACTAAACAAACTTTTACAAAAGAAAGTATAAGCATCATTAGTTCAATGAAAATGTGTTAGATAATTTATAACCTTAAAGGTCTGGAAAAGTTTACTGAGACCTTACAAATACAGACAGCAATTGTATCTGGGTGAAGTGTGACTGCACCTTATGTGCTCTGGAGCAATTTTCATCTTCTTTAAAGATGTCACACACTCAATGGTCCATCTTAGATGATGTTTAACTCATGCAAACCTTGAACCACAAAACTAGAGGGTTCTGGGTGATTGCTAACCAGCCCAAGTTTTTATTTGATAGATATAGCTTGGGTCCAATAATAGTACAACTTAGTAAAACCTACATTAAAAACACTAAATAATACCATCAAATATGTGCATTTTAAAACTCTCACAGATTACAAAAATATCTGATCATGTTATTATTACTCGCCATCAAATTTAGGACAATAAACAAGACTAATTTTGAAATCATTATTTTCTTTTCTGAAACGACTTTCTTGTTCAACAACTAAATAATTGAATAATACCATAGGATAATAACATTCTATAACCAGGGGTATGTTGTCCTAAACAACGCTTTGCTCTCCTACATTCAATTCTATGGTGAAAACACATCAAAACAGGGCACAGCACTTTCAGTGGTTATTTAAAGCAAGTATAACTGATACAGTGGGCAAGTATAACAGTGGGCAAGTATAACAGTGGGCAAGTATACTGTAACAGCCCACTGACAAATAATTTAAAGTGCTTTCATTGCTGAAGTGTTCAAATTGAAAACAAAGTTTGTCATCTACTGGTTATGTAACCATATTGCAGTCAAACACAGCATTGTGTGTGCATGTGTATGTGGAGTTGCAATAACAAATCCTTATCTTCAACAAAACAAAAATGGTTTAAAATAAATAAAGCTGTGTAACACTTCACAACGTAGTTATAATCTTGTAGTCACTGGTTGAGTATAAATGTTGTAGATATACTGTTTATTATCTGTACTTATACTGTAAAATCATGTTTCCTAAAAACACTAATGTTAACCAATTAAACCATATTGTAAAGTATTACCAATATTTTACCAAGTTCCCTAAATATATGAACCTAAACTTTTCCTCATTACAAACACAGATGAAAATATGTAAACATGTTGTGCATAAGCAGGTCCAATCATCATTTACCTTTAGTGCTAAGCACTCAATACTCTGTATTCATCAATAGTATACATGAATAGTGTATAACAGTATAACATAATATAACATTTAATAGTGTGTTTTCTGTAACAGATGTTTTGCAACAATATAAAACTATAAAAAAGTGCTACAGAAATAGTAAAATGTAAATACATTTCTTCAAAAAAGTAAATTTCTTTTCAGTTTTTTAAATCTTCCTCAAAACTGTAAACAAAACAGACAACATCTGCTGTCTTTACACTTGGTAAATAAATTAATAACTGGAAGCAAAGCTGTTGGCGGTCCGTCATAATAATGAATAGAGATTATAGGAGCGTGACAGGAAGCAGCTTTTCCTTCCAGTCTCTGTTGCCATTTCTGAATAGGCCTGAATATCAAGCGTTAAAAGAACAGTGTGCAACATTTCAAGCAGCGAACAACATCTTTGGCTCCCTCTGTTGGTAGTTCACTTACCTCCTCGTTAGATTTCTCTAGAACTTGGTCATATTCAACCTTAATGCAACCTTAAGTATGAGTGAGGTGATATTTTCAAAAGAGTGAAATGGTCACCTATATCCATCCTGGTGGAGAGGATGATCATAAAAGAAAAGATAGTTAATGGATGGAGAAAAGATCATAAAATTAAAAATGTAGCAACTTGCAGTCTAGTCTAATCTAACTTTTATGATTAAAACAACAACACCAAATGAAGACTGATAGACCATTTAGACAGATACACAAAGACATACTACACATTAGACATACATACACAAATATAAAAATAGCTGCAAGCAGCGTTGACAGACCCATGGCACTACATCATGGACACCTGGCGCTTTTCAGAAAATGATGCTTAGTTGTCAATGTAAATCATTAATGTAAATCATTCAATGCATGCAGAAGATATGAGACACTTCCTCTTCTATTTATTACCATAATTTGCCTCATTATGACAACACCATTTGCGATATATAGTTGACTCTTTTTCTGACGAAGTAGGAAGCAACTTGGATATATTTAGAATGAATCTTTTAAATGCTATTTTAGGTGACACTTCTTTTCAGTTTCACTTCATAAAGCCAATTAGTGGCATTATGACTGACCAAACATGCAGCTTTTGAATGAAGTCACTCAATGCACACAAGATACTTTATGTTTAGTATATTTTTGGCCATAAATTTATTGCCTTGGCAATCACCATTCAAGATATCAAAACATTCAAAATGTATCGTCTTCCAATGTCTTGGCATATTATTTGCCATATGGTGACAATCCCATAAATCCTCTAGGAGAAGCACTTAAAAATTCTGAGCTTGGATACACATTTGCTCCAAAAGGGCCTGTTTGATGTTTGTTTTAAATGACACACTTCCTGTTACCAGTAGCCATATACCTAGTCATATCAATTCACCATAATAAACATATTTGCCAGGGATGAAAATGTTTTACAAACCATGCTCACAGAGTACATTAACAGTAGAATATATTGTATGACATTTTAAATATGTCATCAAAATATATCAATGTGTCATTAAACAGTATTACCACATAGATCAAATTTATGGCTTCATAACTTCAGAATGTTGCAGTATAAAGGTCTAGATATTTGCATGGTGACATCTTAAAAGACAGCTGAGATTTAGCACCTCCAGATGGGCCAATATTGCAATAACTTCAGAATGGTGCCGTAAAAAGGTCTCGATATTTGCTTGTTGATAGACCAGAACCTTTCCAGACAGCTGAGTTATAGCGCCTCCAAATGGTCCAAAATGGCAACGTCTCGTCTGAACTGTATTATCACATATGTCAAAGTTATGGGTTCATAACTTCAGAATGTTGCAGTAAAAATTGGTCTGGATATTTGCATAGTGATAGACAAGGACACTCCTCAACACACTTTAAAATACAGCTGAGATAAAGAGCCTCCAAACGTCACACAATGTCTCCAATGTCAATGACTTGAAATACTTGACTCAGACTCAGACCTACAATGACATAACAGGACCCACACATAAGTAACTTGACAGTTCAACAGATAAAACAGTCTGTTTTAAAAAAATGAGTTAAATATAAGGTTAAACATATGATTGCATGCATTGGGATATTATGACACTACAGAGACATTAAAATGAAGGGATATTAAAGGCTCCATAACTTACACTTTTATAGATTAAGTGTCAGCATGTCTTTAAATATGCTTGGAATAGCCAAGAGATTTGGGTGTACGCCATAACTAGCATAATAAATGGTACACAGTGTGTTGTTGTGTCATTATATCTAGTATAGTATTAACAGCTATCAGTATCAGAGCTTTATTTGCCAAGTTTGCACACATGCACAATGAATTTGTTGTAGCTTTAATAGCTCAGGTAACATACAGTATATACATAAACAATAGAACTAGAAAAACATTAATAGACATACTGAAATATAAGTAATACATGTACAATTTAAGTGGGAGTGTAAGGAATGTATTTTAATGTACCCTATTTAAATTTTATATTTATATAGTGTATATTTTACAATTATATGTATTTATATGATTATGTAGAAACTGTAGTGTAGGATATTGCACTACAAAATATTTCACTTTGAAACAGGTAGGCTGTGGTAAATAGGCTAAATGTTCAAGGTGGAGATGGCCTGTCAAAAAGAAAAACTGTTCTGCCACATTGATACTAAGAATGGCAAGGAGAGGGAGTGGTGAGGGTACCTCATAAAGTTCATTGCATGTCCAAGGTTCATAGCTTTCAGCTCAAGCTTGTTTTATTGCATTAGACAGCCAGTCAATCTGTTTTCTGTATCTAGATTATCATTAATACATGCCTTTTAATTATACATACATTTAAACACACACAAATGATATACATTCAAAATATGACACGTTTAAATGAGTGATTTAATAAAATATTTTTGTGGCTATATATTTTGACAGCATGTTTACTCCACTGTCTTTGTGTTATTTAGATTATGAAATTGTGTCTACTACAATTCACCAGCTGTGCAACAGATTTTTTTTTTTTTACAGAAAACCTACTATTTATAAATGTGTTATAAATGAATTCCAAATGCATTACCACCACAAAAGAACACACCACTGAAGACACAAACAGGGGTTTAGTAAAAGGTTGCACAAACTTTATTTCTTTTTTTGATTTGCAGCACATTCAACAAAGACACCAGTGGGGACAGAGAGAGAAAGATAGAACATGAAAGAGACCTGCCACAATTTTTTTTACAGAGAAATTGTTTCCCTGTGGAGTCAAAGGCATCTAAAAACATCCATCTAAAATGGTAAAAATGCTTACAAACAGACCTACAAAACAAGCATCAGCAAAATTAAATGAATCTCAATGTCGAAGGAGCTCAACCAACAAATCCATCTCCTGAAGTTACATCAATCTGAAAATCGGGTTGAGAAAACTAGCATTTAAAGAAAAAGAAATCAATCATTTTCCCCACCCTAAATACCCTCATTTCTCAAATCAAAATAGACGTTTATCCTTTAAATAAAACTGTACTGATATTAAACTTTTAAAGAATAACTCAATATTTACACTTTAACCAAAAAAGCCTCATCAATATGAAAGAACAATGGGACAACAAATCCATTGGCAAGAAAACTATTAAGATTACATTCTGCATGTTGCACAGACTAGGCATGCAGCTCTGGTAAGGCCAACAATTGACTTTAGATCTTTAGATATTTAGATGGGCACCCTCCACTTACAAAACGGTACAATCAATAATGGAAAAATGCGTGCAAAAGCAAAAAGAAAATGTTAGGAGGATCCAAATGCTTTTAAGTATCAAATGTTTTGTTTAAAAAATTGTTAGGAGAAATGGCATGGGGCACATCTACCCAAGAAGCAGAGGAATGTAGGTTCTGAAAACAAGCTGAAGTGAATGGGTATGGCAGTTTGGCTTTAATCTCCACCCTCTAGAAGAACCGACCGGAGTACTGCTTCACACTGCAAAAGAAGTGACAGAGTTACGACCAAAGACAAAACTTTAAGTATGATGTCACTGTCATTTAAATCAAGCATGATTACATTATCTGGATGACAAAACATGACTCTTAATTTACAATGAATGTTGTTTATTATAAGAAACCTTTTAAAGCTGTTTCTCTGGCTTTATTATTAGAGATTAGCATGGAACAGGAATTAAAGTCAGCATCTAGGAACATTGTGTAAAGTGATGCAGTTTCTAATGAAATGGGGAAAATCGGAAAGGAAGGACCAAAAACAGTATCTAAAGAGCTATTTATCTTTGTTCTTGGATTAAGTGTATTCTTTCATATAAACTCTTTCATTTCAACTATAAGTGCATGACTTTCATTCTTTTTCAGTGCTTGTGTGTCATTTTGCAGGCTATAAACCTAAAACCTATAAACCCCATTCATTGTATGTGCATAGGAAGAAGAACAACCAGTTCATTCTTCAAATTCTCCTTTTTGAAACACTAAATTTCTATTTAGTGACCTAGTCTTTAAAAAAACCATAGAGGGTTGATTTTGATGTCATGCCGACTAAATAACCATCTGCAACATATTAAGTCCATACAAGAATTACAATTCATTGCAGGAGTTAACTATTGCATTTTTCAAAGGCATATCAGAACAGAACTAGCATGTTACAGGATAGAACCAGATCTGTATTTACTGTTATAACTCAGACAGGCAAGCATGTTACAGTAGAAAAGGCTGGCTTATGCTCTATTTGTAGTAGAGATTGCTGCTTTTGCTAACAGCAGCTACAGATATGAGCATAAAGTTATGGGAGATCAAACAGAGTATAAACCGGCTGACATGCGAAATGATGGAAGTTCAAGATGTTAGTCATAGTAGGTTAAACAGGCAGGCCTCTTCAGTTAGGGTGGGTGAAATGTGTGAGGGTGGGGGCAGATGATGCTGGGCCTGTGCTGTAGGGCAGACTGTGATTTGTTGTCACTTTATCTAACTAACAACAACAAAATCACAAGTCTTCCACACAGAAGCAAGCCAGCTTGCACTCCATTCTCCTGGACGCCCTCTAAATCGTCCCACAGTAAATTACATTTTGGGTTCCAAATGGAACTCGTACAACAGCCCCTTTTGTACACATTTCACGAAGGGAAAGAAGTTAGAAAATGTTAGGTCAGGCAAAAAGCAGTGCATGAGACAGCAGTCAAATATATATGAAGCATGTTGCAAGTGCAGAGAACTACTGATTGCTTCAGAAGCATTTAAAGTTTCGACACACTAAAGCAAAGGGAAAAATAGTACAGGAAATGAGATAACACAATTTTAGCATTAGTTTTTCTTTTTAAAGCATATTGAGATAAAAAGGTTGATAAATTCAGAATTTGTTGTAATCAGGCAATCAAAAACATTAGTTTTTGGAGAAAAATTCCAATATCATGGTTGTGAAAGAAGAGAAGTTGAACTGATGTAGATGGACCACCGTACTAAAATAATGAGTGTTTTCAACATCACTCTATAACAGAATTGCTACGAAAATAAATTAGGATAAGCAGTTTTTGTTTGAATTGTGAAGAGCATTTATTTGAAGCTAATTTGATAGAATACTTAAATACCTTCTGGTTTATATCCCTAGGCCTAGCACACTATCTTATTTTTGTTGTTGGTTGTTACATTGTGCCACCCTAAAGAAATCTCTGCTCTATACTATAGCAGTACACTAAACTCAATGAAATTAAAACTGGCTGCAAGATTACATTTTTTGTTAAATGGGGATAAGGTGCTACACTTGCCTGTTCTGTAGTAGATACTGGGCGTTCTGAATCTGGTCCTGTGTGCCTGTGATGGTAATAATTCTGTCCTCTGAGCCCTCTAGAGGCTCATCGATTTTGATAGATGCTCCCGACTCATGACGGATCTGCTTGATTCTCTGCCCACCTTTCCCAATGATGGAGCCGGCCAGCTGGAACAAGAAATTGGCAAGGCTTTCATGAATAGGGTTCAGGATTTTTGTCACATACTAAAACTATAAGCTACTTATTTTGAATAATTCATAAATGGATATAATGTGTAGTAAATCGAAAACGAAAAAGCACCCCAATGTGTCAATGGTTGGATTGCCTCGGAGCCAAAGTAATTTAAGAAAGTATTAAAAATGTGTTTGTCCGTTAAAAATAACAGCATCAAAGATTGTAAAATTTGTATTTTTTATGCATCTAAGTTTTTAGATGTCATAATTTAATGTAGACGAAAATTGATAATTTTCATTTTTTCAATTTTATTCTTTTAATTCTTGTTAATTCTTTCTATTCCTAATTTGATAATCAAGAAAAAAAGAACAAAAGGTCTTCACTAAGGAAATTATGAAAAAGTAATAATACTAATTTAACAATAATGTTGTTTTAATTCTGCAACCATCAAGAGAATAATAAAAACAAATATTCATCAATTTGATATTCATCAAATCTATTTTTTGAAAGCAATTTGATAATAATAATAATTTTAATTTTGATAATAATAAAGACAAAAATCAATGCTCTGTTAATTAAGTGGTTTCTTAACTACAATTACCAAAACCAAACAAATTATATCAAACAAAACTGAAATGTACCCATGCCACCCTAATACTTCTCTATCCTTCTAAACATCCTTACTAAACAATTCTATGCACTTACATCTTTGGGGATGGTCACTTGTGTTGTAATAACAGGACCACCAATGTCACTGTAAGAACCTCGACCACCTGCAGAAACAAACACCTTAATGATTTCCCAATGCTTATATCCAGGGCTCTCAATGACTGTCCTGAAAAGGATAGTTCACCCAAAAATGAAGTCTTACAAAAAATATCATTTAAAATATCATTTACTTTAAATTATTTTTAAAACAACACTAGTATTTACTGACATCTCCTGTATAGACTCAAAATATCTTCTGTGTAAATGATGGAAAATATTTCATTTTTGGGCAAATTTTCTCTCAATAATTAGAATTCATATACCATGATCACAAATCAGACAGTATCTGCTTACTTACCCGATTGGAAGGGCTCCCAAGAAGAATTATTATCTTCAGGTAAAAGAGTAAAAGAGAAATAGAAAAGGTGATTAAGATATCAGAGCTACCAGAGCCAGTTACAGAGAAAAGCAGGTATTAAGAGAATATTGAGAAAAGCACTGAGGTATTGAGAGAAATGTGACGCTCTGTTTGACTGGAGGTAACCTTGAGCCTGTGTGTGTGCGTAGCTAAAGAACACTCACCATAGCCACCTCCACTCTGTGGACAACAATGGGGGAAAGAGAGAAACAGAGAGAGTGTCATTGAGAGACAACAGCTGTAGAATTATACATAGAGTACTTATGTTCATCTGTTTAAAAAATAAAATGTCTAGTATAGGCCTGGACATTGATTAGTCAATACAGTGTTTCAACAGTGCAACAATACACAACAATAGCCACTGAATAAAGCACTCATTTACAAAGCTACTGTGTTTATCACACCTATTATGTCAAATTATGTTATTATGACAAATGTTTTTGTGATGTATGTACATTGGATGCATCTGATCCTATTAGATTTCAGCATCAAATCATTTGTTTTTTAAAACACATATGCGATTCTCTATATAGGCACCAACGGTTCAGTCAGAGCAGCGTTGCCCAAAGTTCATTGTTGAGTGTGATGGCTTCACCTACGTATTTAACTGCTCCTTGGTAACCAAGGCAACAAGTGAGTCAAAAGCTGTTGCTAAGCAACAGCAGGCCAAACCAGTGTGTCAGGCATAAGAGCTTCACATATGCATCTATTACACTGTCACTTCAGAGAAAGAACAAGCTGTTTGGCTTGGATGTTATAAAAGTGTTCATTAATTAAAAGTCTCCTTCCCTTACAGCCAAAAAAAAAAAATTCTAATAAATCTCACAATGTCCAGCAAAAATACAAATTCACATGTTAACGTCCAGTTACACTCACCATGCTCTCATAGCGATCTCCAGGTCGCCCTCTTCTGTCACTGCTTACAGTAAAAGAAACAAGCTTTAATTTTACAGTTCCAAAACAACCTATTAACTTGCCTGACCAAAAACTCCAAAACAAATAATTAAAGAACTTCAATGTCTAAATACAGCCATCTAAAACTGAAATACTAAAGAAATGTCAATTACACTACAATACATATCTTACCATGAACAAAGCTTACAATTTAGGAATCCATTCGTGTATTTTTATGTAGGTCATTTGCAAACTTCTAGTAGTTTCATTTGTTTAAACGCAACAGCAAAATGATTAATTATTTTAATGCGCTGTACTCTGTAATTTCTGCCTAGTTTCTCCTTGCGTTATAAATCTTCCAATCCAATTATTATTATAATTGCTTTTAATTATAATAATTACTATAGCCCAATCTAATTATCCACAAAGCTGTGGCAGGTTTAATGTAAATTTTCGTAAATGCTGAATGTATTTTTAGGAGTTTATAATAGTTTTTACAGAGCACAAAATCTCATTTATTGAGATTTCTCATCAATTGATTGGTATTATTTATGTGTTTATATTTTATTCGTTTTCAGTTGAATCCACTGATAAAGACTTCATAAAATTAAATAGAAACATGTTTCCAAACTAAGTGATAAATAATCATAATAATGATCTTTGTCATAACAGAGTAGCCCTATACAGAAAAATATACATTTTGTTCTCAAAATGAACAGATTTATGTTTAACAATCCCCTTTTTAATGCCCTTGCAGTGCATAAACTTTTGGGCACGTATATCCAGCACTTTTGAATGGACTTACTTTGGTCTGTCATCCATATTGCTGTGATAACTCTGGTGGGAAAATCGATCACCCCTGCAAACAAAAAGGGTGTTTTAATATCAGATATTTCCTTCCTATTAAACGTAGTAGTTTTATTATGGTATAGACCATAATAACCAACTGCTTACAAAGAACCCCTGACTGGACAAGGCAACAAATTCTGACATTTTCTAGTAAAATTTAAATACATTAAATGCAGAAAATTTAAATGCATAATGAGATACATGTGCTTACCCCCCTCTAGGGGGTGGCGGTGGAGGCAGAGGCAGATTTCTGGCTCTGCTACCCCCACGCCCCCCTCTGCCTGGTGTGGGTGGAGGTGGTCCACGACGGGGGCTCATATCATCATAATCACGCCTGGAAGGGGGCATGGGACGACCACCACGGCCAGGTGGCATGCGATCGAACCCTCCTCTGCCTCTCATCGGGAAACCCCCCATAGGTCGACGACCCCTTTCCTCATACATCATAGTAAAGCCACCATAGTCATAGGTCTCATCATAAAAGTTTGGGTCATAGGGCTGGGCTCGACCCTTGATGGGAGCCTACAGATAATAAGGAACAAATGTCACCTTAATTTACAAAACCACCTGTGATCGTAAAACACAAGGAATGCCTATTATTTCCAATTGGATGACAAGACTATAATCTGATTTTTGTTTTTTTTTAATAAGGACGTTACATTGCCTTGTTGCACAGATGTACATAACATCTGTAAATACGTAAATTCACAGAATTTATTACCCTGTGCAGTGTCTTTTACTAATAAATATTTTGTATAATTGTCCACGTTTTTGTCTTTTCTTTGTAAGGTTATTATCAAATGTCTTAACACTGTCTTGAATATGCGCATTAGAAACCTCCATAACCGAAACTGTTCTCAGATGCACTACCAGCATGTTTTCTTCTCACCTCTGATATCAGCTCCAGAATGACTTTGATGCATTCAACAACTCGCTCAGGTTTGCCCCCCACTAAGACCACGCGGTCGGTGGAATGGGGGCAGCACTCTTGGAAAAGTTTGATGGTTGTTTGGGTGTTCTAAAAAAAAATTAAAATGTCAGGACTGCTGATTAAAGACGTAAAGCTACAAGATTAGCAGCTATATTTTTTTATGGCATGTGATATTTTTAGCACAGTGCATACCTCCCTCAGTTCCTTAATCTTGGCACCTTTGACTCCAATAATGCCTCCAGCCAAACTCTGATGAATCAGCAGACGCAGCTCACAGTCAAAGTCGGTCCCACTGTAGTGCTGATACTGCCAAATATACAGAGCAAAAATATTTAAGGGCAACTGCAAACCAACATATATAATCCTACAACGTCATCAACTACAATCACATACTTTATGTACCTTTTTAAGAAATATGAAAATTCTGTCATCATTCACTCATCCTTATTTCTTTCCGAACCTTGATGACTTTCCATGATGGAAAGCAAAAGTATTGGAATTTTTGGAATTTTGTATCATGCAAATAATTAAAGCAATTAATTAATGCTCTAACAGTCCATATAACTAATGAACAGACACTTCCAAAGTTTTGTGATATACTTTCACGCTTTTATGTTTTGGGCCCTTGATTTCCAATGCTATAAAAAAATAAATCTATTCATCTCATAAAAGAAAGACAAGTCACATAAGCAGGAACAGAAAGAAAATTAGTAAATGATGACAGAGTTTACTTTTTCAGATCTACTTCCAAATGTTCCATTAAGTCCCTTTACAAACCCCTGGTTAAAACAGCCCATAGTTTTAGTACATTGAATTTGAATGCTCACCTCTTCCAGTGTAGGGATGATCTTTAGCAGAATGTCACCAATGGTCTCTATATCTGCACTCACACTCAGGATACTGAAGCGGCACATCAAGCAAAATCAAAGACAAAAGCAAAACAAACGAATATAGAACTTTAGATTCTGAGCCCTGCTGTATGTCACAAAGCAGTAAAGGATAAGGAAAAAAATATTTGGAACCCGAAAAAGGAAATTTAAAAGGGGACTGCAGAACACATTTAACATCGTCTAAAACAGGACTGATATATGGGCAACTGACATGCACTCGCACATTAAATCAGTAAAGACCTCAAAGAGATGGCGACAGTGCAAGGGCTGAGAATGAGCAGGCACTCTAGGCTGCATGAGCCTAGAGAGAAAATGAGTAAGAGAAAGACAGACCTGCTTACCGCTCTCCCACCACCATAACAATTGGGGTAAGAAAGAGAAATTACATTCCCTTGCAAATCACTCTACAGTGCCAACAGCACATTACATTCTCTCAAAGAAAAAAAGAGAGAAATCAAACAAAATACAGACAAAAGAACAAGGTGAGAGGAAAGGGAAGAGAAGAATGAACGTATGTGAGAAAAGAGAAAAACACAGGGAAGGAAATGCAGCACCAAACGGAAAAAAAATTAAAGACAAGAGAGATGAGTGACAGAAAGGGCTGCGCCAGGCCGCAAGCTCAGATTTATGGACAGTGATGTTGGGAAGAGTGAAGGGGTGGGGAGCTCAGGAAGGGGGCGAGGTGGGCCAACAAGGACAGAGCGAGAAAGAGATGGGATTTTTCACAAAATTTAACCATCAGTACCAACTACAATGAATATAATCACCCAAACACTACATTGAACATAGAGATCAAGGGTTCTCTCCCTTTGAACCAGGAGAAGTGATTGGCTACATATCATTTTGTGTGACTAAGTCAAAAACTTAATGGAAAGGGTGTTGGGTAGGGGTGAAACGGTTCCTGTGAAATAAAAGACGAGAGTTCGACTAACACCTCTTCAAATATAAACATTTACTGTATTAATTGTGAGGTTGTGAGGTGTCCATTTTAAAGGGTAATATCCATTATTGTTTGTTTGTATTGTATTGTATTTGTATTGTATTGGTTGTTTACCACACAGATTTCACCAACACATAATATCAAAGCATTTGTCTTAAAATCCATGTTAGGAGCTGATCACAAAAAAGCTTGACCATTATTGTTAATTAAAAATACTAAAAGGGTAAACAAATTAGATTAAATGTAATACTTCTTTAAACACATTTCTGTCACAAACTGTTATTGACAACTGCAATACTGACTTTAATAAATTTTGCTTTGTAAACTTGCATAAAAGTAAAATTTACAGTTATACATTTAGCATATAGCTTAATGAATAAGATCAGTATTGGCTGATTATTGCTAAAGTATTTACCAAACCGAATGCATTTATCAAGCAGCAACTAAAATAATGAGCAATATGAACCATTACACCCCTAGCATTGGGGGAGAAGACATATGTATAAAATACAATAAAATAAAAAAAATAAAATTACATGTTTCTTAAAAGGGGAGGGGACTATATGTGTGAAAATGTTAACATAAAACAGAAGGCAGGTTATCAAAGACATGTGTTCTCTTTCTAATCAGGCAGTGAGGCAATAACTGGTGGGACATACCGCTCTGGGCCACTGCTGTCTGGGACTGATACACTGGCATTGTACTGCATTGGTCGTGGAGGTTGGCATTGGGCAAGGGCATTCAATCACATGATGTCAAGTAAGGTGCCCGTTTAAGAAGGGGCACGTTTATGGGCGGGGCCAACCGGGGTGTCAGGTGGGCGGGCGTTCAGGGGCGGAGGTTGGGCCAACATCAAGGTGGGCAACGCAGGAGGGGCAAGTCGATCCAGTACATGGGCAACAGAGGAAGGTGGCCAAAAACAAAAAGTAAAGGAGAGGGAAGAGGGGGAGAAGGAATACATTTTTAATTGAATACAAGGCTATACTCATTACTCTACTGTCCACAAATGTTTTTTGAAAAAAACTTGGCATAGAGCACAAGAAAATGGACTGGACAGATCTGTAGAACCACTGGACAACAGTGGTTTACACAGGACTATGGGTCAGCTCAAGAGTCAAGACATCTTGTAACTGGGTTTTCGAGGTGGGGCAGAATGCTTTTAAGGACATGAGGTTAAGAAGTACTCCCTCTATTAATATACAAATATATAAGATCTGCAATATAGCCCCATTCAGAGACATTGTCTATGCAAATGAGCCAACCTATAGCTACAACATGAATGATCTGCCCTCAGGTTTAAATATTTAGTTAATGGACGGATTGGTGTCATGAGTTGAAACTGAAGGATTTCAAATTGCTTTTGGTTGATATAGCAGAAATGCTTGTGAGAAATACCGTTGGTCAAAGGAACTGATGTCAGAAGTGTTGTTAGAACTTGGCCATTACAGAACAGTGTTTATAAGTTTATGAAAAGCATGCGATAATATTTGATACTTACATCAGTGCGCAATGCTTTAATGTTCTTGCCCCCTTTTCCAATCACAGCCCCTGCATTCTATAAACATAAAATACAGACATGCTTTGAAAATTAAATACATTTAAGTAGTCTCATGTTTAAGGAAGAAGTGACTGGAAAGACTCACTTTGCTTTGGAGAAGCACTCTGAGTTCGACAATTTCATCTGTGTTACGAGAGCGTTTGAATGCCTGCTCCTCATCCATGTCCTCAGCGGGGCGTTTGCCTGAGGGAACACAAATGTGGCACAAGACTCAACAGCAATTCAGAAATTCCTGTTAATTCAGTTGCTTGTTTTGAGAATGTGTCATCATGGAAGTGAAATTACGTCTACTTTAGAAGTTCTCATGAAATTTGAGGTCATGTAGAAAACCTAATTGTGTTAACTTAGAATTTGTGTGGAAGGTTTGGTCTCAGGTTCCAATGTTTCACTTTGATGTTAATGGATGGATCATGGATGGAAGGATGGCTGGCTGATCAGAGGGATTTCAAATTTAATTAATTTGTGCTTTTTGCTGATACAGCTGAAATGCCTGTAAAAACAACAATTGGGCAAATGGGTACAAAACCAACAGCAGGAGAACAATGTTTATTTAAAACTACATCTGTAAGCAGCAATTTTGGGGTCAACCCATCTATCGCAAAATAAATATTTGTGGACATCTTCATGACCTTCATGACAACTACTTTTCCTACTTTTTACAGAAAGTAGCATTGACCAGGACAAATCTGCCTAATAATGTAAAAGTTGCATGACAACATGTTATTTCAGTCATGCGTTAAAAGCGTTTTCATACATTGTTATATCTTTTGACCACTAGGTGATGCCAGGCATAAACTTTGCAGGTTACCTCAAACTACTGTGATGAAGAACCAAACCAAGTTTCATAATAATACACAAACAGTCATCGCCATAAATGGCTGAGCATGAAACATCAGACATCATTTCACTAAGCATGACTTAAGCAATCTTAAAAAGCCACTCCCATGATTTAAGACAGAGCTTTCAAAAATAATAAGCCAAAATAGCCATCTTCATATTTCGACCCAAGCAGGTGACGGCGTGATGAAACCGTGCATGCAGCCTCAGGTAATTTCTGTGATGATACATACCAATTTTCTTGTCAAAACACTAAAGCATAGCAAACGGCCTCATAACCTTTTTGACACGGTTGCTGTAAAATTCATAGACATTGTATACAAGAATGGTAAGAGGCACAAACGATACAAATCCCCTAGATGCTACATAAATTTTGTGCAGTCATACAAACACTGAATAAGGAGTTCAATTATAACTCCTAAAATAAATAAAAGTAGGCTTTTCAGAATTTAAATTTGTTCCCAAGACATACGAGTCATAAGTTATGGGCATAAACATAGGTGAAAGTTTGAACTATTGGTGGCACTATAGGGCACTTAAGAGGCCCCAAATTAGGAACTGTAACATTTCAGAATGTCCTGTGTATATTTGGCAAATTTAATAACTGTTCCATGTATAATTCTATGGGGTGCCATAGACACAAGAGTGGAAGACAGATACAATAGGGGTCAGGCATCAAAACAACTTTAAAGGCTAGTAGCCTCATTTATAAAGACCCATATATTCGTCACAAAAGTAAAAGCAGCAATTTCTTGTGGGTTGCACGTTTTACAAAACATGAACATAGAATAAAAATATGCAAGAACATTTTCACATTCAATATTTCTGCCTTTATAAATTTCCATTTGTTCCTATTTTATAATGTATAATTAATCTGGGCACAGAAACTTCAAAGCATTATATAATAAAACACTATACCGTTAGTGTCAGTGTTACTGAATGTGGTGTCTTCTTCCTTCGGTTCAAACTCTGTCTCCATTGTTTTCTGCCAGCAGTGAAACTGGAATCGACGGCTAACTCTGAAAGATAATAAATTGCATTTCACAACAAATTATTATAACAGACGGGCGACCATTTTATCAGAAATAGGATGTACTCGAAAGGAAACGTTTGTGGATTAGCAATTACCGAAATTAATCTAATAAATACAAGACCATCCTAATACAAATAACAAATTTCGTCGTGGGAATAAAACGCAATAGACAATTTTAAACAGGGCCCCGCCTGCACACTGACTAGATCATATAATGAAGACTAACAAGAGCTGTGTCAAGGCCCATTGCTTCAAAATGGTGCCCGTGTAGCATTTAGCCTGCTAGCCTTACAGTTACCTTTACAGTATAAGCCATCATCAATAAACGACGTAACAACATTTTCTAAATTTTAAAAGAAAAATCAATTACTATTTTCGCGCACTACAAAGAGACAATTTTGACAATAAACAAGAAGCGAGGCGTTTTGTCTGGCGATTTATTGGCGTAAAATGGCTTGTTTTCTAGCCGACGTTCCTGATACTGCGAACAAAAACTGACGACAAGAGGTTTGTTCAGTTCATTCACTGAACTTATTTATATATAGATCGCTGTGTAAGATTAAGTTTTGGTTCGATATCAGCGAAAATAACCTGACTTCGCCTGGTTGATGACTGTTCACCCTGATCAGCAGGAAACTGACTTCATTTTAGGAACTGAACGTCTTACAGGGCTGACTAATATACAGCAATGTGACGCTTACGGTGATGTAACTAACGCTCGACACCTTTGTAATTTATTAGTCCAGAAATTAGGTGTAAGATACAAATCTTAGAACAATAATATTGCTGTTATATAACAAACCTGCATGCAGCCTTTCCGTCACACCAGCTCGCCTGATATTTTCTGCTCTTTCTACCTTGAGTTCAATGTAGGTTTACGTGCATTTCTTGTCCACTGTGATTGGCTTTAACGGAACTTAAACTTGCAACGCCATTGGTTGAATTAACTGCCATTACGTAAACTAAGAGTTTAACTGGATAGAGTGGTTTTCAGTAAAGTGGTTTTGACCCGCCCCCTGGCTGTAGTTTTTGTTTCGGTCCATCGCCGTAGCAACTGAGAAGCGCTCTTATGGCGTCTTTAGAGCTTAAACACTGAAAGTGCAGAAGCACCCTATTATGTTTCGTTGGATTATATTGGGATCCAAGCACTGTATGTGCGAAAGGCCCTATTGTTTTCGTTAAGATTATTGTTATTCTTTTTTTAGTGCCAAAGCAGTAAAAGTGTTTTATTTAGTTAGCTATTAGTTGATTAGCTATTAGTTAGTTAGCTATTTTTTTCTGGAGCATTTTGTTTCTCTAAACACGCTTAAAGACTCTTGGTTACCCATTAGGCCTGGGCAAAGGCTGGCACATGGGCGAAACAGGGCAGGTTGGCAGCGTCCCCTGGAACCAAGCACAACATGGTGGTGCATGTTTTATACATGCATTTACCTGTACGAATCTTGGTACGTGTATTGTTTTTTGTTAAACTGAACAACTTTCACACGGACACTCAACTTTTAAAAACTTAAGCAAAGGATTCATGTGATTGTCACCAAACTTGGTGAGCATCATGCCAAGACATTTAAAATAGTCAACATATATTTGAATAGAATGTATAATAATAATAATGTACATTTATATCAGAATAATGGCTCATATAAAGCTCTAAAAGGATTTGTGATAAACAAAACATTGTTGCTGTCGTAACATGTCAAACTTTAACACCACATCCAGATGTATTTGAGGTGCTCAAACGCTCTTGACACATTTTGTGGTTAGGCATTGGCATGATGAGGGGCTCTGTAGCTCCCCCTTCTGATTAAAGTGATGGGGTTGGTTTTGACTAAAGTTGCCAAATCTGTACGTTCTCTTTAAACTGGACAACTTTAAATTTACCTATATCATATTGTATGCAACTTCTCCCTTTAGATATTTTTGCTTATGCTTAGTCTTACAATACCACATTTGTCCTAGTCAATGCTTTCTGGCTGAATTATTTTGTTATATATATAGTTCATATAATATAATATATATCATATATTCTGTTTCTAATATGCCGTTTTAATCCAATAATAACATCACTTAATTTACTGGATATTTTAAAGATGGCAGAATATATGAAATGTTCCCGTTCCAAATTCCAATCAACATAAATATGCCGATAATCGCACAACTGACACCGCAAATGGTCGATTATTGGCGATCTCGCATTGTAATCCTGCTTCTCACGTGTAAATACAGCGATGGCTGAGAAAATGCGTTCAGAAATCAATAAGCGCTAGAAAGCACGCGCTGCTGCCTCTTCTCACAGTCGCGCGCGCGCGCACCATCAAGCGCTCACACACACCGACTCTCTTGTTTTCTTCCCAAGCGCTGCATGTGAGGCGTCAGCATCAACGCCGCATCCCGCAGACACAACCCGCAGCCGCGCGTTGTACCATCGCGTTTGAAAGAAAAAGAAGATAGCGCGATTTTTGTCACACATAGCGTTGCGGTGCCGAAATTCCTCATCGTGTTATCACCTTTCCGTGAAGACAGAAGAAGGCCACTCATGACAATCTCGCATCGCACAAAACGTCTTTGCGCTTTCCACTGCAGCGCCGTGTCATCCCGCGCCGCTACAATACTTTAAGACAATTCACGACATTTGATTTGTTTAACACACTGCATTACGCTTGCAATGATCGTAAGGGTTTGTAAAATGGCTCGATGGGGATTGTGCGGGGTCTTATTGGGACTGTTGAGGCTCAGCTTTGCTTGTCCTGTATCGTGTTCTTGTAATTCATCGAGGGTCTCATGTACTGACCAAGAACCAGGGATCGAGGATTTCCCCGTCTTGGTGCCGGAGTCTGACATGGAAAACATCACAGATATGTAAGTGGGGTGTTACAGTGGGGAAATAAACCACGAGACGTGTAATACAGCTTTATGTATGAGAGGAAAATACAGTAGGCATGTGTTTGCATTTGTTTGTGAGTCTGCCTGTTACGTGAGAAGTGAGTAACAGTTATGAGTTTATCAGTGGCCATTTCGTTGTAAAGTCTAGTGCTCTGTTAAGTTTCTAGCATGCACGACGGGGCACTGCCATTGGACGAAATCCATAACATTTGCAACTCATCCACTGTTATGAGCTTGTGTGGATATTAATATTGTAATGATTCAAGGCGTAGAAATATGCGCTCGACAGCGAATAACACCATACGAGTGGGTACAATAGACGTGCAATAGACAATATCGTGTTCGTGCGTATTTTGTACCGTATGTATGTTAGTGAGTGGACGAAAGGGGCTGTAAGGGGTGGGGGCCAAAGTAAATGCAAATGTAAAGAACCACTATACACATATATACATATACTATTCATGACATCGTTTAGTAGGGCTGCTGACGCACCCCTGCTGACTTTCTTTCCCAGAAAAAGACAACAATATCTGGTTACACAAGTAAAATTAATATATTGTCCACATAACGCAATTAGATAAAGATCGGTGCAGATAGCGTCCGGTTCATAGAAGACTATCACTGAAGATCTAATCTACTCGAGTGCTTGCATTAGACAGCACTGAAACCCTAGTAGACTTGACAGACCGTCAAATGCTTTTAATGCCTTAGGGTTGGGAAGAATATGCGTCTAGGCCAGAAAGAAATAATAAATAAGTGCAAAGATGTTTTAAAATGAATGGTCGACTCAGCGCGTATTTAGGAAGTAGTTAGCATACACTATTGTTGTGTATGGGTTAGTTGGTAAGCAGTCTAACATGTCGGCAGAGCAATAGCATCAGCGCTTACGCAGATATGTCATTCCGTTTCCATGAAAACGGCTCACTGGACCACTCAAGGCATGTGCTTGGCGTAGTGAAATCAGGCTTGTTTATGCACATCTCTGTTTGTCTGTTCATATGGCGATGTTTTGGTAAGGGAAATGCTAATTTTTTTAGTTGGCATGAAAACGTATTACTAATACTGCTTTATAACGCAAGAGAAACAAAATCTTTCCTGTTTCAGCATGCAACTAAGCTCCTAGTCCAAGTGCTGGTAATATAAGGCTGTATAGTGCAGTGCCCTATTGGCTGGCCTTTCAGCCAATGGAACCAAACCCCTGAAAATGATCCAGAATGCTGCAGCACGCCTGGACTTCAATCAGCCGAAAAGGGCCCACGTGACAACCCTCCTGATCCCACTCCACTGGCTATCCATAACTGCCCACATTAAAATCTCTGACCCTGGCCTTCAGGACAGTCACTGGTACTTAACCCCTTACCTCAACTCACTCCTTCAGAAGTACATCCTCCTCTCAGCTATGTTCTGTAAACTAGTGATGTCTGAATGTTTTCTCAGACCACTCTCTAAGACATTCACCTGTTCTGTTCTTTCAACTATTCTGTTCTTTTCCGATCTGCCAGGACCACCACAACCTTCAAGAAACAACTTAAAACACACCTGTTTCACAGACACCTGATTAATCCTTGCTGATGTTTATTCTCATTTCACACATGTAAAGAATTCTTTGTTTATTGATCATCCTATTCCTAGCATCAGAACTACTTCCACTTGTAAATGTAGCTTTGTATATTAGGCTTGTTGATTTTTTGGACAAAATGTTAAATGCTCTCTGTCTTTGTAACTGGCTTTGACTACAGTTGTCAGCTAAATGAGTAAGTATAAATTACATTAGATTATATTGATATTAATTATTATTATTATAAATATAATAATAATAAGCTCCTAGTCCAAGTACTGGTAATATAAGGCTGTATAGTGCAATGCCCTATTGGCTGGCCTTTCAGCCAATGGAACCAAACCCCTGAAAATGATCCAGAATGCTGCAGCACGCCTGGACTTCAATCAGCCGAAAAGGGCCCATGTGACAACCCTCCTGATCCCACTCCACTGGCTATCCATAACTGCCCACATTATTATAAATATAATAATAATAAATATTAACTATAACAACAACAAGAATAATAATTTTTTTTTAATTTAATTTTAATTATTTTAATAATTGTTTTTTCACTAAAAACATTGACTAATTATTTGACAGAGCTTCTTCTCAGAAAAAATCTACTGAAACTTACTGTAGTAGCTATAATGTACCAATGTATAACTGTAAATTTTACTGTAACACCACAGTATTTTACAAAAACAATATTTTACAAAAAAGTGCCTTATTATTTGGTAAGTATAACTAAATCTATTTTGCTAAACTTTACAACACAAAACAGATTTATTAATCTAAAAACCCAAACCCTGAAAAAAAAGAACTGGTAGTAAAATAGAATGTTTTTGGTGTCTGTACTAAAAAGTTTCTTATCATTTGATAAATATACCAAATGTTCAATGGTACTACTGTCTTCTTTAACACATGCTATACTCATATTATATAGATATATATAGAATATATGATAATTGTTCAGTACCATTGTATGTATCAATCATTGTATGCTGTTATCCTCTGATACTTTCCATGTACCACTGTACCGTAACAGAACATTTTGTAAGGGCATCATGTTTTCTTTCCACAGATATATCACAAACCAGAAAAGACTATTTACGATCAATGAGGACCATATGAAGTTCTACTCAAATCTCAGGAATTTGTAAGCATGGTATTTGTAGGGCGACAAAATGTTAATAACACTTTATAACAGCATGGCTTATGTAAACATTTATTCACACAGAACAGTGACCAAAACTCGCCTAACATCAGTATCTTCTATGGCGTTCTTCAACAACTCCAAACTTCAGTATCTGTAAGTCACTCTTTTATTTAACATTGGAATATGTTAAATCATATATCAATATTTAAACTGGTTAAGAGCTGTGTGAGTTTTGATTATATATTAATTGATCCTGTCTTTTCTGTTCTTATTTGTAGGAATCTCAGAGACAATAATTTGTCGATACTCTCATGGACCGCAACTCGCCATTCAAACTTGTCAACTTTGTAAGATCTTTTTTTATAAACAAAACACAAACTACATTTATGTACAATGCACTGTCTATGACCATTGAACATTTTTTCTCACCTATAGCTTTGTTAACATTTTCTTCAGGTTGCTGTCTGGAAACCCTTTGCAATGTGCATGTGAGAACATCTGGATTAAAGCGTGGTTGGATGACAGTGAGAGAGAGGGGATGAGGTGTCTACAAAAAGGAGGACGAGCTAAGGCCCTGTTTAAACTCACTCTGCCTTCATGCGGTAATTCAGATTACAAGTAAAGTTAAATCAAGTAAAGTTCAGTGTGCATATAAATTGCACAGTGCATTGGAAACAAAGGATTTGTGTCAGTTAAGACAAACTTCTAATCAGATATTGTAACATAAGTATATTTGGCATGCGGTTTGAGGGAGGATTCATAGAGCTTAGAATTTGGCCTGAATACAAATACATCCAGGGTTAGGCAATGGGGTGGTGGAGCAAAGCTGCAAACTGTCACAGAACAGAGGTGAGGGATGTGTCCTTCCTAAATTAACTTAATTTAAAGCTTCTCTGAATTTTGTTTGGTAAGAAATAAACCAAAAGCTGTTAATTAAGCTAAAACAGTTAGGCTCACACATAACAAATCAGCATTCAAATTGGTCTCCTTACTGTACCCACGATTGGCAACTGTACGTTTATAATAATGATTTTATTATTTGAGATACCACATCCGATTTTGCGGAAGAAGTCAGTTTGACTTGTGGTTACGTCACGTCTGAAAACAGAGGATCAGGCTACTAAATCACATTTGTGGGTGCTGGAAGTGTAGAGTGCTTGTAGCTAGCTCTTACAGCAGTTTAGAATTAAACTCATCACAGACATTAAGAAAATAACCCGGCAAGAAACATATAATTTTAGTTACAGATTACATCTTAAAAATCATTTTAAATCTTAAATACAGAAATGTAAATAAAATACATTTTAGACAAATCTTTATGCTGGCTTAAAACATAAAATTGTTATTGTATTTAACCATACTAAGTTGTTTGAAGGATTGTGTCAGATCTTTCACAAAAATCAGTGAGAGACAGAGATGAATCACAGACAAATATGAAATAGAAATTGTGAAACATGCTGATTTATGAGTCCGTAGATGGAGGAACAGGTTGTTGCATAAATAAGACAACTGCCTGTTTTACCTGTACATGAAAGTATCAAAAACCGTGAGATGAGCTGTAGGGAGATTTAAAAAGCACCTGGAGATTGTAGAAAGATGTTACTGCACAAGGAAATGTAAAAATAATAATACTAATATATGCACCACAATCTCCATTTTGTTTTCATCCGATTCCCCATGAAATCACATAAGGTTAATATTAATATTATCTTGTAGTGAGTGATGTGCCAGCATTAAAAAATCTTACAGTGTGTAAGATATTAGAGAATAAAATCTGTCAGGATTCTCTTTGTGCGTGCTGCAAACAGATTTCAATATCAGTCAGTATTGTACTTGAGGGTGGTCTTAAATCACACAGCTTAGTGGGCAGCAGCAAACAGTGACATTACCACCTCATGGCCCTAGCAACCAGTTACAGTACCCAACAACTAACATGAATTAGTCATACCTTAGCAGCAAAACATCATAGGAACATGGTATTCATTAATGGGACTCTTGATTCAGACACACATCTGTCACACACACTAGTTTAACCTTGTTAACTGTCTAGATACAACCAGCAACCATTCATGGTACCGTGTAATGAAATGTCTAAGCCATATCTTAGCATAATTATAATTTTGTAGAGTCATGTGTTTAATCTTATTTGACTCTGACTGTCAGTGGGCATTAGGTATTTCTGTGTTTGGCCACACCCTAACTGTTTAGAGCACCAGCAACAGCATGACATCACAAATAAGACAAACAGCTATCAAGTTAAGTCATTGTGTAAATCATGCAAAATTATATCAGCATCATGTTAATACATTCTAGCGTCATGCTAAAACATGGTAATATTGTTGACATTTTTTGGCACAAGTTTTGACACAAGCAAGCACCACTCAAATTTTCTTCAGAAAATGCACACTGTCTGTCTGCAACACCCTAGAAACTGTCCAGGGGTCCATAGCAACCACACAGAGTAGCCTAGTAACTGCATAGAAACACTCTAGCAACCACCCTGCGTAAAATAGCTATAGTTGTATTCAGACATTAGACTGAGCTTTTTCAAGCCAACATAAAGTTTGTTCACAAATTGTACTCCAGTTGAGCCCTATTTTCATGGGGTGTATCTGTGAATACTAATTAGCTGGATAGTGTCATCTATGGTTTTTTGCTAAATGTGAAAAAATTACCACAAGGTGGTATCAGAAGCATTTTTTTTTATACAAAAAGAAACTTCAACGTTAAATAACACAAATAAAATTGAATAAATAATGTCCAGAAATGACCTGAAAGAAACATATCCTAACTTAAAATCCATATTTAATAGCATACTCACGGAGTTCCAGAAAAAGATTTTGGGTAGTTGAAAGGCACAGTAAATGTAGCTTACCAAATTTTTTTGTAGTAAACAGAGGTTCATCTTTTGTCTTACAGAGTCTCCAGTTGTTCAGGTTGACCCTGCCATTGTCAATCAAATGGCAGGAAGTGATGCTACTGTGGTGTGTAGTGTTTCCGGATCCCCATCTCCTGAGCTTTCCTGGAGCTTAAATTCAAGCGATCACCCTCTTCTCACAACCAGCTATGAGGTAATGTCCTGCTTGCCTTTGAAGTATAGAGATAGCTATAGATACTATGAAACTACTATTGCTGTTGCTGTTGTGTACAGTATGTTTATTGTGCACAGCCACAGCATGCAGGTTTTCTGAATGACTGGAATCTGGAGTGTTCTGTTTGCCAACATTTCCAGACAAATGATAAATTATTCAGATGAAATTACAGCAACTATTTTAATAATTTCTTTAAAATACCAAGTAAGCCCATTTATTTAGATGCATACTACTTCACTTAGAAATAGTAGGCAGTGTACAATGTATACCAGTGATTTCCAACCACAGGATGAAATCTATGGAGTGGATTTCACTTTACTTTTTTGAAAAGTCCATTATGTGGTAGAAGTTTCAAGGAAATGCTCACATTTCACTAAAAGGAGAAGCTACTTGTTTGGTCTGTTTTACACACATTATTGAGTTTCTTGTTTAAGAGTGATTCATTGCAATATTTGTTTTAACAACATGATTATAAGTTTGACTATTTAACACTTATGATTTCAGGTATTATACCAGCTAATATAATAACAGCTAAATAAACAATGCAAGGGATGTAAATGAGGAAAATGAGGAAAATTATTAATTTTTTAGGAGTGTCACAAAAACCTTTATATGCATGGGATGGCTTCAGGATATTGCTAATTCAAAAAATGCATTCAAGCCTTTGTTAAACATTAAATAAGCTTATCTGTCATGACATAAAATGGTTTCCATGGAAGAAATCAATTCAACTCACAAAAAAACCCAGTGTTGTTCTGATGTTGTACTATCACTTTTGCAACATTCCTTGTTCAATCAGATTTGGGGACCGGAAATAAATACTGTTTAATTGTATTTAGTGCTTAAAACTGTAGGCCTTAACAAATCTAAATCTGTTTTAACATATCTACTCATTACACAAAGGACACTTAAACACTTAATTCTTATGGAATGTTGTAATGGGCTTTTAAATGTCTCAGTTGAACACAGCGCTGAAACCACGGATACTTGACACTAACCCTTGAAAGCATTGTTTCTGTGAATATTTAAAATGCTCTCTGTAATACTTACATTGAAAGAGCCTTCATCTTCAGAGCCTTCATCTATAGTGAAAATGGCAGTCTGTCTGACAGATTAAATACATTGAGGCTAAGAATAACAACATGGATTATTTAGCAGCAGTTAATGAAGTTATGTTTGACAGTCAGTTTTGTGGTAGTGTATTTAAATGAAGACATCTCATTAATTTTAAATGTATATTCAGTTCTATTTGTTTTCCACTTAACTTTACCTATGGAAATAAAACCTAACAAATAAAACCAATTAATATATATAATATGATCTATAAATAACAAACATTAGGCCATTATTAATTAAATAGCTATATAATGAAAGACTTTAATAAATCTGTAATCATGTGATGAAAATGGTAAGGACACATATTTTTTATTAAAATAAGATTTTATAAGGCTAATTAGGTGACGTCTTTAGACTAGCATATAGTCCCTGATACAATAGAACATTGCTATCCATCCGTACCACCAAATAGCCTGAGCAGATCTGATCCATTTGTGGTTTGTGCTGCATTTCCTGAGATGCAAAATCAGTAAATGTTGCAAGTAAATCTAGTTGCTTTTAAGTGTTTCAACTGTCTTGTTCATCTAGGCTGGGCTGAGAAGTCCCACGTTTGTTTGGCTTCCCTTAAACAGCTCATAAACAACAAAATTAAACGTAACTTCAAAGCTAGATCGCTGCAGGAAACATTTTTATGCAGATGTGATTACTAAATATACTAAATTTCTTTTTTTCTGCCTATGAGCCAGTGTTTAGCTTTCCAAGTGCCAATGGCAGCATGTGTATGTTAAGATCACGAATCCCTCAGATAGATAGTAGGCAGTCTTCTGTTTGGTAACTAAATCAACCAGTCAGATCAGATACTGATTTTGTTATCTGTTCTTCTTACAGATTACCAAAATGGACTCTCAGTCTGTGTTGACTCTAAGTGGACTTTCACCCAGCGATAATGGCAGAGAGCTAACTTGTAGCGCAGAGAACATTGCGGGCCAGAGAGATGCTTCAGTCCTCCTCAATATACTTTGTAAGGACTCACAGTTTATGTATTGCTATCATAGAATAGCAATGTCATACATTTTTGTATCATTTTGTTTTTTAATTTTGGCATCTTATGAAAAACAAGTAAACCTGTTATTTAGTGTAAAATCAAAAATGTAATATCAGAACTGCCCATGGTAATGCCGTGATTAACTAAACAAGTTAGTCAGTAACAATTACAATAGTTACACAAAAGTTCTATGCATTAACATTAGTAAATATAACTAACAATCAACAGTATATACTCATGCCATTTATTAAACTTAGTTAATAAAAGTTCCATGTTAGTTAACCCAAATACATATGGTCATTGTTTATTCATGTTAGTTCTTTAAAATGTATTGGTAAATGTTGAAATTAACATTAAGATGAGACAAGTATTGTTAATTGTTAGTTAACTGAGGTAGCTAATTAATGTTAACAGATGAAACCTTATTGTAAAGTATTACCATTTCATATTGTGAGTTAAATCTTTTTGTGGTTTGTGCAATGGCACTAATTTTAATGCTACTTAAAAATTTACACACATACCAACCAGCTGTTAGTCTTTGTTAAATTGTATTTAACTATTTTGCTTTTGGTTATACATTGTATGTTTATTTACATTGTTTTTGATATTACAGTACGCTTCTCCATTTTTATCATCCTCTGGCATTTCTCAACCTAGTCCCCTCTACACTGCCCTTCCGCATCATGTGCTGTCATACGCTTTTCTTTTTCATCAGACTACAGCAAATTTTTCCACGTTCCTCTTGTTTATTCCTTTGGTACTTCCTGTGATCATACTTCCTCTCCTCCTCCTCTCTGCCCTTGTTTCTTCTTCCTGGGACAGTTCCCCCTTCTATAGTGCAGTTGTGCCAACCCGAAAGAAACCAAGACTGGTGCATCCCTTTCACTGTGACGGGAAACCCCAAACCTGAGCTGCGCTGGTACCACGAGGGGAAGCTGCTGGAGGAGCAGCAGTACATCCGGACTGAGATCCATGACATCACAGATACGCAGTATCATGGCTGTCTGCAGCTCGACATTCCCACTCACATCCATAATGGCATTTACACGTTGGTGGCCAGTAACGAATTTGGGGAGGCCAGTGGGAACGTCTCTGCACACTTTATGCTCATGCCTATTGTGGACCACTCAGGGACAGGTGGGTATGGACTTTCTGGTACCTATTTACTATGTTTACACTGTGATGTCAAACCCTGCACCTAGAGCTCACTGTTGTGG